>CAAKHD010004837.1:51565-84319 GCA_901007705.1 Fistularia tabacaria
ACGCACACGCACACACAGCCACGCCGCCCCACACACACACCCACACACACACACACACACACACACACACACACACACACACACACACACACACACACACACACACACACACACACGCACACAATGGAACGAGTGAGACAGACAGGATGATCCAACCGATTTATTTGAAACCCACCTCTGCTCTTCCTCCCTCCCGCAGTGCCCATGCCTCCCAAGAACCTGGGCTCCCTGATGCTCGGTAAGGACGGCCTCATCGGCGGCGTGACCGTCAACATAAACGAGCTGTTCTGCTCGGTACCGGGTCGCCTGTCGCTGCTCAGCTCCACCTCCAAGTACAAAGTGACAGTAGGGGAGGTGCAGAGGAGACTGTCCCCGCCAGAGTGCCTCAACGCTTCCCTCCTGGGGGGCGTGTTGAGAAGGTAAAACGAAATGAGAACGGCAAGATTTTCAGAATTTTCGGACAAAAAAAAATTATGCAATGTAATATTTCCAAACGGCTATGGGGGCACTTAAGAGTGTGACACGCCCTCTGTCCAAATAATCACTTTTTTAAGATTTCTTTTGAAAGCTTATTAAGATGATTGTGTTGCGCATCCAAAGGGTTTTACGCAAAGTGCACCGCTAGATGTTTTCTCTATTCAGCTTTTTTTTCTTCCTCTTTTTATCTATGTTTGTGTGTCAACAATTTGCTTTATTTTGACAGAGCAAAGTCCAAAAACGGGGGGAAATGTCTGAGGGAGAAGTTGGAGAAGATCGGACTCAATTTACCCGCAGGAAGACGCAAAGCTGCGAATGTCACGTTACTAACATCCCTCGTGGAAGGTGACTTATTCATTATTTTCTTCTATTTCAAACTATAAATACACACATACAAATATGCAAAAGGACGTTTTTTCCTCAAAGGATTTGATGTAAACAGAGAAGAGGGATGATCCACTTGTACTGTGAAACATATGTAAGCCCCACGTCATGCGTGGACCTATACTGCTCAGGTCATGACCCGAGGGCTTTGGCGAGCTGCCTGTATTCACAAAAAAAAAGCAGGGAGGATAATGAGGGTGGGTTTTTTTTGGTTTCTCATTCAAGTGATTATTTAATGTAATATGTCTTACTAATAAAGCGCATGTTGATGTTTCAAATGCATTTGCTACAGATAACATGAAATATTTAACTGGCCTTTTATTTTTATTATTAGCTTTTTAAATTATTATTATCATTATAATTATGAAATGTTCCTTCCACGTCTCATCGTCTGTTTGCCCTGGTCCCCTGTCCCCTCAGGTGAGGCGGTGCACCTGGCCAGGGATTTCGGTTACATCTGCGAGACAGAGTTTCCGACCAAAGCCGTGAGTGAGTACCTCAACCGGCAGCACACGGACCCCAACGAGCTGCACACGCGGAAAAACATGCTGCTGGCTACCAAGTGAGTGTGATGAACCATTTGATTACATTCGCACTCAGAATGTTTGTTTGATGCTTCATTTATTCATTTATTTATTTTATTTTCCCTAAAAGAGACACTGATGTGTATACATACGGAGACGACCAATAAAAACCTGCGGTATAGAGCAATTCAGAGCCAAAGCAAGGATGTACTAGGAAAGTCTCTCTCTTTCTCTCTGTGCAGATATCAGAGAAATAAAGTAATCATGCCCTTGCGATATGGTCCAAAGGCAGCAGCTCAGTCATTTCAGTGTACCAAATATTCCTGTGGCGACATACATTCAGATATTTTTTTTCCCTCAAATGGAACTAAAACAAAAATACACAAAAAAAAGGAACAGACAAACAAACAAAAACTCTTCTCCTCTCAAAATTTGAGGAAATCGTCTTGGTTGTGAAATTGCTTTTCCTGGGGCTTCCACCATCATGAGGGGCTCAAGTTCTGCTTCACTCTACACTGAGATGTTGCCAATGTGATATATGGATTATTCCTAAAATTAGATTTAAATTCCATGCAACGTGTAAGTAATTTTCAGAATGTGTCTTAAACATCATGTTAAACCTATGTTATTACAAAAATGAATCAACAAAAAACTAGCACAAGCTGTCTATTCAAGCTTGGATCCCAGCACTACACGTGCTGCTGTATGGTTCCCCTTTTTTAAATGAAACCTTTATATTCTTTTTGATGTAGCTCTATTTGGGTATGTAATAATGTAACATGTTGGACACAGAGCTCACACACATCAGCTCTAAGACTGTACCTGTGCATTCATATTCCACCTCTGGTTCTATCCGTTTTACTCTTTCTCCATGTGCTGTTGGTAACTTGAATGAGATTCTTTCCGCTGTTAAATCGGGTTCTTGAACTGGACTCTAGGATTTTGTGAATACAGAATACAGATAAGGCGGGTGAGCAGGATGAATGATTTGGAAAAAATATGGATTCACTAACAGATTTATGCTAATTCTCACACAGGCAAGTTTAAAAAAAAATCAATCAATGGCATTTTCTAGAGATAAAAGTTTATGAGCCTGACATAGATCCCTTTTGGATGCTTGTATTTTTAACTTGCACGAGCTGCACAATCTGAAGGCCTTCACTGCGTTATCCATCTGCCTGTGTGCTTGTGTGTATCTGCACAGCGCTTAGTATGTACGGTGTGTTCACTGGTGAATGTTTGATGCTCTGATTCGAACCTGTTCCAAAACTGTGTGTGTGTGTGTGTGTGTGTGTGTGTGTGTGCGCGTGCGCTGCTGCCTATTAGAAATTCATTATTTAGCAGTGAAGTGTTTCAAGTCGTCAGAAAACAACAGTGAGAGCCTTGAGTCTAGCCCCGGGTGGCGCCTTCTCCTCTCGACTCAACTAACCCCAGCTGGGCTCGGCCTGCACAGCCTGTCACTCATTTGCTGTAGCTCTGCCCTTAGGCCGCTTACATTGAGTGTGTGTATGTGTGAGTGTGTGCGTGTGCCTGCGCATGTGTGCATGCAAGTATAAGAGGGGAAGCAGGGAGAGGGATCCCTTGAATATAAAATGTGGGCCTAAAACCAGAAGGTGATTCGTTGAAATTTAAGCAGGAGAAAGAGATGAAGAGGTGAATTTCATTTTTGCCGCATTCCTCCATGAAATCTACTGTAAGGAATGAAGATATTCCGTTCTAAGGAAGAATTTTGCCCAAAGGGAGGTTTTATGCACAACTTCTTTGTTCTGCCATTAGATTCACTTCATCTTTTAGACCTGAATGGATCATGTTTTTGTATTTTAATGTTTTATTGGCACAAATCTACTTGGGTTTTTTTCACTATTATTGAATTTAATCTCCTCTGACAGGGTGTCATTGTGATGACATTCAGAGCCCAGATGGCTGGTTTCTAATCATGTCTGATTAAAAGTTTCCTTTTGTTCTATTCTTTTTTTTTCTTCATGTTTAAAGCACTTGCTGTAGTCCAAATACCAGCTGCTCATAATCTATGCAAAAGCCCAGTATTGGATTCTGCTGCAAATGTTAAAAAAGAATAAATCATAAATAATAAGTAATTTAACAGAAGCAAATATGACGTAAAAAGTCAGTCAACATACTGGTTTGAATCAAATATTTACATTTCTTTTAGGTGGCTTCTGGGAAATATAAAACATAACTGATCAAAAAGGTAAGGGGTAATTTGGTTCATCACATAAGGCAACAACTAAACTTCATTTCAAATATGCCTCAGTTTTAATGAGAAGTAAGAGTGAAAGGAGGGATTGTTGGGGATTATGTTTCGCCACATGGCCCTTTTTTCCATTTAAATTAATTTAAATTAATTTTGTTTTTTGCATGTCTGTTTTACTGGATGTAGCATTTGTGTCAAGGCTAGCACAGTCACAGGCACAGTCAGAATACAAAGTTGAAAAAAACAGAAACAAGATGCTGGAGTAAATTTATTTGACATTGTTAATGTGACTTTTATTGTTTACTGTATTAATACTAAGTGGAATGACTTCATGTTTTCAATAGTTTGCACCAGAGAGATTTTACAGCATTTTATTAAACAGTCATGGTTTAAAAGTGCAAATCGTGTCATTGGTAACAGTCTAATGCAAGAGACCTCAGCTGAGAGTTTCAATTTCCACTGAGTTGCACGTCATGCTGCTTTCAGGCACCCCTGAGAGAAATTCATCTGTCCAGGTTCTCTGCCCTGAATGCCACTCTTGGATTGTTGACAAAAAAACTGTCCAAATTGCTGTTTGGTCACAGGCTTTGCTGTATATATATAGACAGCACTCATAATTTTTGATTTAAGTCGGTCATAGCATGTAGCTGATATCAAATAGTTTCTGAGCGAAACTGCACTGAAACCACGTTTGATCTAGAGGCTGAGATTTACTTCCGCTTGGTAACGGAGAGATACAGTACAGAGACACAGGCTGTGAGATCCTTGAAGTATTTCGACTGCAGTTTTCACTGAAGTCTCTTGACCCCTATAAAATGATTAATACACATATATAGTATTCCAATAATTGTATATATTAGAGATATTAGATTTTTTTACATTACAGAAGGAAATGTCAATGGCTAATGTATTTTTTTAAATGCTGACGATGCTGGAGTCAAAATGCAATTTGCTTGATGCGTTTTCATAAATTAATGTTTTATTTAAAATTGCTCTGTGTGGAGGGTAATTTGTTGCGCTGCCTTTTACCTTTGCATGAATCTATATTTATATATTTGTGTGTGTGGGTATGTATGTGTGCATGAGAGAGAGAGAGGGAGAGAGAGAGAGAGAGAGAGCAAGAGAGAGCTAGCAGTGTTAGAAGACCACACACTGCCAAAACATACTCTATAATTGCATAGAATTGTGACTAGAACAATATTTCTGTGTCTGTGTGTGTGTGTGTGTGTGTGTGTGTGTGTGCGTGTGTGTGTGTGTGTGTGTGTGTGTGTGTGTGTGTTAGTGTGTGTTGTGTGTGTATGTGTGTGTATGTGTGTGTATGTGCATGTGTTACAATGATTAAATGCTCCTAAAAAAGTCCAACCCAGATTATTAAGATTACAATGCCTTGAAGTATCAGTGGCGTACAATAATGCTTGATAGAGATTGTGAAAAGGCTGATCTGATGAATTGATTTATCCACTCATTATACAGATTGTATTACAATTCATGACACAATTGTTCAATTAATAAATGTGATGTTTTTAAATAATTTACGGAAAGTGTTATGCTATTAGCGTTCTTTTAAATTTGACACTGTTGAATCACAATTTTGAATTTTCGAAGCTTTATTACCCTGCTGTTGTTGTTTTTTGTTTTTTTCCTGATGCCTTGTTATGTCTCCTGCAGACAGCTGTGCAAGGAGTTTACAGACCTGCTGGCCCAGGACAGGACTCCCCTGGGCAACTCAAGGCCCACCCCTATCCTCGAGCCCGGCATCCAGAGCTGCCTCTCTCATTTCTCCTTTATTACACATGGCTTTGGTTCGCCTGCCATCTGCGCTGCACTCACTGCCCTCCAGAACTACCTCACCGAGGCCCTCAAAGGACTGGACAAGATGTTTCTCAACAACCCGTCCAACAACCGACATGGGGAATCTGGCAACAAGGCCAGCGACAAAGAGGAAAAGCAGCGGAAATGAAGTAGGAGGGGGGAGAAAAGGGCGTTTGGAGAAGCCAACGCTTTCAGACACGTTACACCGTTACTTTTAGCTTTACTCAACTTGGACTGACCTGCCATACTCAAGGCTGAGGTGGAAGAGGAGCACAAAAAAGAAGAAACCTTGAGAGAGAAAGAGAGAGAGACAGAGATAGAGAGAAAAGACAGAGCAGGACACCCATGGGCGAGAGTCAGAGAGCACAGAGGGATTGTTCATCTGTGTTACGTTCTTTTCATTCCCCTGAGGACATGGTGGTTACTGTGTTACATCCATTTTGCTCCCCCTGCCAGCATTCTGTGAGACTGAGATGCTGTGCGCAGCCAGCAAACAACATTGTGTGTGTGTGTGTGTGTGTGTGTGTGTGTGTGTGTGTGTGTGTGTGTGTGTGTGTGTGCATGTTTGTGCGTGTGTTCCTGATTGAATGCGTATGCCTGTCAAAATCAGTGTCCTCGCCAAGAAAAAGCATTGCTGGTTACGAGGATGGACGCTTCTGTCTTTGAAACAGGTTTGTCTGGTTCCTTAATCCAGTCTGAAGAAGAAAGGGTTTTTTAAGTTATGTGTGTACATATTTATTTATATTAATTTAAATGGATGGTTGTGTAAATAGGTGTGCCAGCTATTTTGGAGTAGGCCTATTTATCTGTGATTTGACCTTTGTGAGCCGGCAGGGGGACGGATTCATCCAGTGTTTTCTGTTCTTATAGAGCTGTTGTCATGGTGCTGATGATGGGTAGACATGCTTCTAATTGTCCAGTGATTTCATTTCTATCACATTGATAATAAACCATGTGTTTTATTATGAGAGGTGTCCGGCCTGCGCCTTTTCTCCACCTGGTCAAGTGTCAACCCACCTTTGGTTCAGTTTTCCTGGTGAAGGGAGGTCATTTAGTGGATGGTGTATTCATCAGCAAAAAACAACAAATCAAACAAAAATAAGAGGGAGAATAGTACATTTATGGGTAACTACAGTGTAATTTACACTGATTTTGAAATTAATGGTGACAGAAATGGTAAGAAACATTCTGCCATTTGTTTATTTCAGACACATTTAAAACAAGCCATTTTATTCGATTTCAACTCCTTTAGGTACTGTATTTCTGATCACCATGGCATAAAAAGAGAGAGTCAGTAATCCCTGTATTGGAAATTTCTTTCCCATCATTTCAATTTGTCCTTATTTTGCTGTAGTGCCACAGGAGGGACAAACAGCCATATTCCTGCAGGAAAAGAAAAATTCCGGAAGATGCTGGCTTCTGTAAAATCCTTCATTTCATAGTACATTAAACACCATTAATCACCCATTCATAAAGTTTAAAACATGTAATTACTCCTTTAAATTGATTTGTCAAGGCAGTTTCCACCATTACAATTGTACTGCTAATACTAATACTAATACTAATACTAATACTAATACTAATACTAATACTAATACTAATACTAATACTAATACTAATACTAATACTAATACTAATACTAATACTAATACTAATATATTTTAGTGTATAGTACTATAAAGTCCTATGAGTGGAAAGCCCTCAAACGCAGCACGGTCCTGATCCCAGGAGACTATCGACTCCACTCCGCCGCCGGTCAGGCCTCGTCTCAGAGTGGCTTCTCGGCCGCGCCCGCTGGGTTGGGGGCGGAGACGTGCCTTGCGGGCCCTCTCCCGCGTTTTCTCCGCCGGTGCGCTGACGGCGTCTGTGTGAGTGCGAGACGCGGGTAAAGCTGGGGGAAGGGGATCGAGGGGGCGGGGATTGGGGAGTGGGGTAATGAGAAGCAGAGGGAGAAAGATGGAGTTAAAAGGGGTGGAGAAAGCGAGAGAAAGAGAGATTGAGAATCCCGCGGGCGGCACATGACCCGTGGAGTGGAACGCCGCGTGACGCAGGTGCAGAGTTCACGACGAGCGCGTCCGCGAGCGACTTTCACTCAACAAAGACAGGAAGCTGTTGGGGATCAGTGGCGACGACGACAGGTTGGCTGCTACAATAAACAAACCGGGAAAGTTAACATGAGAATAATTTAGGAGCATTATAAAAAACGTTGGTATCCAGCACTGAATTGTCGTTATAAATCATTTATTATAGTCGTTAATGAATAACCGCACGTCCACCCTGTGATAGTTCAGGAAATTTGGATGCCGAATAACGTGTTTATAAACAAATAGCCTAATTAAAAATAGACTATCTTTTTGGGGAGACGGCCGACTTCAATACGACCAGCTGTGAAAACTCTACAGTAATAGCTGTGCAACTACAATTTTTACACTTTTTAAAATTAAGTCTTGCTGAATAATTAATTCGGTGGGATAACAGATACTAATTATGGGTGAAACTGTGTGCGTTTGAGTTTCTAAACAAACAGCAAGAAAAAAAGCTAATCAGAATGAACAAAAAAAAATTCTAACCAAAACCTAAAAATCAGGATTTGCTGTAAGGTAGAATGTCATTATTTATAGTGATTGAAAGAAAATGTTTGTTTTTCTTAAACCTGGAACTTCTTAAAAAACAGATGTATTATTATCTGTTGTCTATGCAAATTTTGCCTAAAAAGTCAATTCTGTTTCTTTAGGCAATTTATTTATTCATTTCATTTTTTTTAGCATTATTTCAATCTATTTTATTTTATTTCACTTTTAAACTCAGGCCCTTTCAATAATATTTCATTGTTGAGTCAAAGTGGCATTTATACAGGTTCTGTCTGGTTCTTACAAATGATTCCCTACAAGGTCATGCAAATATTTTGAATTAGAAATATATTCATGTGGTTGCCAAGATATTTTTTTTCTTTATTCGCCAAATTTGACATTGCTAAAGAGGTTGATCAAAAGTTTTGATATTGTATTTTCACAAGTCTAGCACTGGATAACCAGAAAGCCCCTGCAGATCCCGAAAACACAATCCTTCAACAGTGAGCCAAGGAAGAAGGCTGACTTTAAAACTATGATAGGTTTTTTCCATATTTTATTGTTTTCCAAAGTAATCATTTGGCAGTTCCTGGCGATCTCTTATTAAATTGTGAGATTTAGGTGGCACAGCTCTGTTTCATTCAGCGAATGTAATAATATTGCTGCATCACGTCCTGTTTGCGAGAGCACTCAGCTATGAATCTCACATACTGTATTAAATGAAATGGAGATAATGGGAAGCTAAATTTATTTTCACAAAGATGTCAGGTTTTATCACAATGAGTGAACCGCTAGGATGTAATCGAGTTACACATGAAAGTGTTAAAACATGGAAAGCTTGAACGTTGGTCAAGAGGAGCATGTGCAGTATTTTTTGTTATATCTGAATTTCTATATGTCTGCCTGTTACTTGTCAAAGAGAGCACGTCCCTATCAGCAAAGCCTCTCAGCGCTCTGTCATGCAATGGTCTGTAAAAGTGCTTATCCAACACACACACACGCACACACACAAACACACACACACACAAACACACCACCACACACACACACACACACACACAAACACACACACAGGTTATCCAGCCTGCACACAGCCGAGGGCCGGTCGGGAGTAATTCCTGCTTGGGGCACTGTGCTCCAGGCAACAGAGGCGCGTGTTGGATATTTCATTATTCATTAATTTACTGTTTAACAAATCCTGTCATTACTGTGCCAGAGCTGAGTCCACACACATACACACTCACACAGTCCCAAATACACACATGCACACGTACACACACTCCTAGCAGTGGGGGTCAGGCGTTGCAAATCGGCCTGTTTGATCCCGGCCTTCTCAACAAACGGCAAGAGAGCCATGAATAATAAGAAACGCCAAGCCTCGCCGGAATGAGGGAGCGTGACACAGTCTCACAAAAAGCCCTTTAGCATGAAGCGTAACACCACTGGGGCCTCGCTTAGAGCCCAGGGTTCATCATATGAGAAGACAAAACAAACAGTTGGCACTAGTGTGATCGATATGAAAGGCAAAGCTCCCTCGCATACAAAAGGTGAACGTGTTTGACAAAAGATGATTTACTGTTTTTTTTCACAAAGGACTCCAATAAAGGGATTACCAGTCAGAAATAAATCAGTCAGTGTTTCAGGCTCATGCAATGTTTGTTCGAAATCCCAACAAAAGGAACAGGCAGCCATTTGTTTTTTTTCATGATACAGATGAATGACTGATAAAACTTGCGACACAAGAATGACTTTTTCCTCTCTAGTCATTAAATTACAGGAATGTTCTTAAGGCTACAATTTCACAGGATGATAAATATTTATCACAAATATTATCATAGTATACTGTCTCATTACGATTCACGCAGTATCCAAAAGGCTCCAGAGTGTTTACAACCAGAGGGTTTTGAGACGTAAGAGCAGACTTGACGTGAAGCTAAAAAAAACCTTAAAGTCCTGACACTGAATGCCAAAGCACAGGGATAGAGCAGACTTTATTTTCTCAATCTGCTGCCCTCAAGAACACTGCGACCTGTGGGTGGTCACAGGCTTGATGTCATTAACATGTGACATATGTAGAGCTGACTAGGAATGGCTGGAGGCCAGCGTTCGTCTCTGTCGCTGTTGTTGTATCTGCGGGGCCAGGCTGAGTCTGGGCTTTGTCAGCAGTCAAGCAGCCAGCCAGCCATCCCACTGTCTGCTGTTGAAAGTGAACGTGTTTATCAGTATGCATGACAGACAATGTGTATAGATGGTAGCTCAGGGCATGGTAGGATTGGAGTGGAAGGGGGTGTTGAGCTGCTTGTTCTATCAGGGGGGTCCTGATGTGTGGGCAGTCAGGGTCCCTCAAGGTTGGATTGGAGACACTGAGTAGAAGTGACACTGTGCTGCTGCTGCTGAGGCAACACTGTCTCTCCAGAAGGGTCAAGGTTACACAGAGGAGAGTAGACTCCTGCCATACAGCCTCTGACACCCATGCGTGTGCATGCACACAAGCATACACACAAACACACACCCTTGCAAAGCAGTTCCATCTCTTGATCAGCATGGCCACGGTATGACAAGGTATGCTAAGGTGTCTCATCACATCCTGACAGGTAGTATTCACAACATATTCTTAGGAAAATTGTTCAGTGAAGGAACATGCAAAACCGGTCGACTAACAGGAACATATTACCAATGTCTTTTTTTTTTACAAAATTGTTATTAACTTTCACACTGACAAATGTCAAGCAGGTCTAGTGGCCCCCAGCAGGTCAGAATCCCTCCCGGCAGCCTCCAGGTCCTTAGAAGTTGAGGTTGAGAAAAAAAAAAATCAGTCTAGGTTTAAGGTCTTTTCCCAGGCCTGAATTAGTAAGGTTGAAGCTAGGGAACAGAAAACAGGAGCAATGAATAGGAGGTGGAGCTGCTCTCAGTGATCTGTCTTTACCGTGTGTCATGTCCTGACAAAATCAGAGTGATAATTTTGAATGTTGCCTTTTATTCATTGTGCAGGAACAGGATAAAAGTTTTCATTCACATTTCACAGCGCGCAGGACACACTAGCTTTCATGATATAAGGAAAAAAAACACAGAATATCTTATTCATCACCATTTTGAAGTACTGGGTTGATTTTTTTAAATTAAAAAGCAGAAAAATTGTTTTTTCAGTCAAGCACAATGTCAAGCATATTTTTTCAATGTTATTTTTATTACCAAGGTCTTTGCAAATTCACCCACTATAGCTATACATTTTAAGACCTTATCTTGGTCAGGTAGAAGGAAGAATGTAGGTGGCTGTACCAACTTTCACTGAAGGTATATCCTTGATCAGCATAATATTCTTTTTCTTCAGCAGATGATAGCTGTTTTACTTTTATTGTAGAAAACCCATAAACTTTGTATTTGCCCTCCTCCCCTTTTACCTACGGTATCCTTCAGGGGTACGTCTCGAGACCAGTTGCACTTCATTTGTAGTTTTGACCGGGAGGAAAATATCTGTCACTTGTAGATGATTCACAACTTTATTGTACATGCAACTTCAGTGAAATCAGTATCCCAAAGAACCTTCTGGATTGTTCTGAGGACTTTGACAGCCAGATGGCAAACACTTCCCTTTAGGTTCAATGGCAATGAAACGTAGAAAATAAACTTTTTTCCTTTTAAAGTATTTGCAATCCGTCTAGTAACCGAGGCCACCTCTCTCCATATGTAAAACCACAATCAAAAAATCTATTTTTACAGCGAGTATCTCAGCTTCGATTGTCACATTGATAGTTTCTATTTTTTAAGAATCAACAACCTGGGTTTGCAAATTATGAAAACATAATTCATACCTTCGTCACCTCCAGATTTGACTAATGAGGCGACGCATCAGTGACAAGGGGCTTCTCCTGCATCATGGCATAAGAATTAACTTTTGTCTGATTGTTTAGTCAGCTGTCAGCAGGTGTTAAATGTGCACTCCATCGGTTTTCTCATGTCATCTCTCCATTTCTCATTCCTTCGCCATCAATGCAACTTATCCTGTACTCAGGGTTGCACTCAGCTGTCAATGGGTAAGATTCAAGCCAGTCGATCCCCACAAAATGACTCATGACCATCCATCGATTATCTACCACTTATCCTACATTTAGGGTTGTGGGGGATGCTGACGCCTATCCCAGCTGTCTTCAGGCAAGAGTCAGGGTACACCCTGGAGCTGTCGCCAGTCAATTGCAAGGCCACATACAGAGTCCAAAAAAACATTGACTATAATTCACACTCGGGCAATTTAGAGTCTCAAATTAAGCTACTACATGTTTTGGGATTGTGAGAGGGAACTGGAAAACCCAGAGAGAACATGCAAATTCCCCTATCGGAATCAAACCTGCTTGACGATTGAAGTCTACATGTGCCTCGTAGACCATGAGAAGGCATTTGGCTGTGCCCCTCGTTGGAGTCCTGTGGGGGTGCTCTGGGAGTAATAGCCACCGGACCCCCTGATATGGGCTATTCGGTTCTTGTATGATTGGTGTCAGACCTTGGTCAGCATGGTTGGATTCCACCAGGGCTGCCCTTTGTCACTCATTCTGTTCATAACCTTTATGAACAGAGTTTCTTTCCTCAACCAAAGTGTTGAGGGGATCTGGTTTGGTAGCTTCAAGATTGGGTCTCTGCTCTTTGCAGATTATGTGGTTTTGTTGGCTCCTTATGACAATGATCTCCAGCTCTACTCAGAGCCGTTTGCAGACAAATGTGAAGCAGATGGGATGAGAATCAGCCCACTTTTAATCTAAGGCTATGGTCCTCAGCTGGAAAAAAGGTAGAGTGGTCTCTCAGGGATGGGGATGAGATCCCGCCCCAAGTAAAGGAGTTCAAGTATTTGGGGTGTTTTTCACAAGTGAGGGCCCTGGGGAAGACCCAGGACATGCTGGAAGGACCATGTCTCTCAGCTGTCCTTGGAATGCCCTGGGATTCCTCCGGAAGAGCTGGACGAAATCACCGGGGGGGGCATCTGGGCCTCTCCGCTAAGGCTGCTGCCCCCACGACCCAGCCCCAGGTAAGTGGTTTAAGATGGATGGATCTACTTGATGATTTTAATGTCTTAATTTTAAATGTTAAAATAACTCCTGTTAGCGGCACAAAATGAAGGAGTGACTTGCTTAAATACAAAGTAGTCTTTCTTCTTATTCCGCCTTTCTGAAAAAGGTGGGAGACAGGTCTAATGTGTGCACCTCGACTGATCTCCTATCCAATTTCTGTTCCCGGTGTGGATGTGCTCTTAAGCCAACAGTTCCACTGTCAGAAAAGGCAATGACATATTATAAAGGATACATTCCCGGCGTTCTTTTTTCCTTCGTTTGTTTTTGCTCTCATATTAAGTATCTATTCAAATGTAACTGAAACCCACAATGTGTGATGGCTAGTATAAATTCATGAAAAAATTAATAGCCACGTTGTGCAGTGATGACTTATCTCTTTAAATTAAACATCAAGTGACTTCCACCAGGGTGCTCACATTTTATTGGTGTATTTTCAGCATGGGTTCCTGGTCCTGAGAATGGGGCTTCCCTAAGTATTGAGCTTGCGCCTAAGTTATCCCCAAAGAGGAAACCTGCAGGCAGACTCCTCTTTTTCATTCTCCCTCCCCTGCCTCTCTCCACACCCACCGCACAGCCACGGACCCATGAGATCAAGATTTTATTATCTGTGATTGTTGTCGGAGGCGTGCGTGGGTCATACTACCAGAGACATAAACAGTGATGATGAAAAGCAACGTGACCATAGGAGGTCAGAGATGAGACAAGAGCATCGATCAGGATATTACGAGATTTCATCTCAGAAGATAAATAAATCCACACAAAGGCAGATACCTTTTCTGAACAAAGACTGAGGAACAAATGAGTAAGAGTATAAAAACAGAAAATAAGCAGTACAGGTCAGGTACCAGAAATTGGCTGAATGAAGTTGCCTCAATTGAAAAAAAAAAACCTTTTGAATTATAATAAGGCCAAAATTCAAAAACAAACAGGGGATGTAAATCACAATTTTTGCCAGCTTGTGTTCCTGTGGCCATATTAAATATTATTAGCAATCAAAACTACTTCAACACTTTTCAGTCAGCATGAAAATGTTTAAAGCAGGGCTTAATTGACTCACCCTCTTAAATGTCATTAAAGCCTGTTGGCATCATGAATTGATTAAAAAGCTACATTGCATGGCTCCTCTTACTCCTCCGTTTTGAATAAACAAAATTGAAGTGTTTGTGCACTGCGCTGTTGTGCACCTCTGAGGAACCCAATGTGCACAAGCTCCAATCAGTGGTCGCATCCAGATTTTTGGCAACATGCCGGATTTTGCTCCTTGGCCTTTTGATTATTTTTAATCCATTTTTAATTTTTACAGCATCCTCTGATTGTCGTCATAGCCCCCTACTCAGTCAGGCCAGCTGAGAAGACTGTCATTTGCAAGTTCCCTCAAAGTAAAATTGTCCTGAGAAATGTTCTTATTTGAAACGGTTGGTCACACTGTATAGTGTTTCATACTGAAGTCCTTTTTAGCAGCTGAGTGAAGCCAGGGAATAGTTTGTTTTGATCTGGCAATCACATCTGGTCACCCATCTTTCGTGATTTGCTGCAGTGCATAATCTGAATAATGTAAATGCATGGGCGATGGACGATATGACCAAGCAAACGTTTCCTGGGAGAGATAAGATGAGTCAGGCAGGTTTGATGATTTGTTATAGAAGAGGATGATGAGAGAGAGAGAACAGGTACCGCATTATCTGCTGTTTGTTACAGATATAATAGAAATTGTGGCTCACAGACTATGTGAGAGAGACTTTGCCTTTGGGGCATGGGAGGTCTCTGTTCAGTGTCTGAACAAAATGCTTAGTCTGATCTGAGTGAGCAAGGCCATGAACCAACCATCTGCCCCTATAGCAATCAGCCCACCCTCATAACAGTTGTAGTATAGCATTTGTGTGTGTGAATGTGTATGCATGTGGTCGTGTGTGTGTGTGTGTGTGTGTGTATGTACATGCGTGTGCATGCACGCATCATTAAAACAACTATGAATATAAACGCTTAACCTCTTTATTTTCATTTCTCACCAGCTACATGTATATGGTTCAATGTTCTCTCGCTGTACAGTGTTTGGCAGCATACTGATGGTACCTGGTGTTTCCATTAGGTTTAAATGCTCAGAATTTTGTTATTTTTTTTCATGCCCATGTGTCACAAATTTCAAATAAAGTTTTAAACCAAGTTTTCTTGGTTTCCTATTTTGTGTAATTCCCTTACTAATTCATTATTGGTTTACTTTCTGTTTCATCGACGCTTCAGTGTTTGCTGCCACATTTGTTGCTGTAATTCATGTATATATTTTTTTAATCTACTGATAAACCTTTTATTATTGAAATAAAAGCCATGTGGGTCAGTGATGTTTCAGTTATTTTGATTTGTTTTATCAGGTCACAATTGGAGAGCCCCGCTGTGGCCTGGTTATGGGGGAAGACCTGCTTCCAGTGACTCAGATGTGCAAAAGACCAACAAGAAACATGTCACTCTCGCAGAACAGAGCCATCGAGCGATTAATATAGTGATCACTGAGGTCAGGGTTTATAGATCTGTTTGGAGGCTGGCCAGTAGCCGAGCAAACAATAATTTCAACAAGGACGATGTGACTGATGTACAAAAGTGGCTTAGGTTCTTCTTCACCTGGACATGAACTAACAAGTTTCGGTCCGCTGGGCTTTTCATTCCCAAAACAGTTAATGTCACTGTAAAATAAAAGGTGCCCAGCAATGAGTGTCTCAGTAGTTTGAGATTATACTTGTGTAACATGGCATCGCTAAACTCTTCATCCTTTCTGACGGCGCAGCCTGTTCAGTCATTTGTGTCAATATGCTTTCAAGAGGGAGACAACCCCTCGTGCTTCATTTGTCACCATGAAACTTGTGGTGTCTAAGACCTTCCTGTCCTCAAACTCCTCATCACTATGTTTAAATTTACAGAGTAACTCCCCCCTAAGCATGAAGCTATGATGAAGATCAATCTTGAGTGATTAAAAAGTCATATGAGCTCTAATATGAGTCTTTAGATTGAGGTCGCATTGGAAAAAAAAATGGCATTAAAAATAATCCTGGAAGCGGACTAGCTCCATGTGATATGATGCAATTCATCCATTTCACTTTGTGAAACATTTATTTTTTGTTTTTTTCAAAATGAGTTTTAAAACTTAACATAAACTTTTGCATTATTTGCAGCATGGAGGACATTTTCCCCAAATTTATGTATATATATTTTTTCTTTACATATAATTTGTTTACAAATCTGATAATACAATCTTATAAGTCGATATTTGATTGCAAATAGATTTAAAAGAAGTATTTTGTCCTCTCAATAGACACATCAACTAAGTATGTGAGTGAGTGTGTGAGTGGTTCAGACAAGGAGACAAGGGGAAACTGGTTTGGCCAGTGGGCTGCTTGGGTTAGTTTGGACAGCAGCAGCAGGGCTCTTCTTGACGGCTAACCAAGAGGACAGGAGGAAGTCCGGCCATGACGCTCATCACATATGAAGCCCCCATCTGTACTGGTGTCTCCCCACCAGTCAACTACCCAAACACACACACACATCCACAGCAATACGCATGACTCTAATCTCATCTGACAGTGCTCACATTCAGTTAGGCCCTACAGTGCTTGTGCATGTCACTGACCATAAACAAAACATACACTCCTCCACAGGAGATACACCACAGGACGGGGGGCGTGGACACCCGAGAAATACCACAAGACAGGGGTGTGGGGAATGTGTTCAAGGGAAGGAGAACAGATGCCTGCGGGACATGTCATATCTCCGACATTAGGGCAAAGTCAATGGCAGCCAAGCCAATGGAAATAAAGACACCAGTTTGTGACTGCCTGGGCTAAGAGAGCCAAACACAGAATTTCTGGGTTTCTTTTCAAGACTTGGTAGTATTTTGGGCCAAACAGCAAAATGGAAATTTTCTTGAAAGCCTTTTTCCTTTTTACTCTACCCGAATTACAAAGAATGGAGCCAAAAGTTACCCTGAGGCACAAAAGGGGAGTAAAAGACGGCAATAATGAAACTAAGCATCTCGCGGTAAATGAAACTATGACTTAGCCGAACAAAATTAAGTTGTTTCCCCCTTCAAAGTACTCTCAAATTTTACCACTATCCTCAAATCATTCAGCATTCAAGAAATTTGAAACAAAACAGATGCACTACAATTGGTAATACTCAACATAAAGTGTAATTCACCAAAGCCACAAATCAAAAGAAAGAGATGTGAAATTTGCATTAAACTCAGATTACTGTAGTAAACATGCTATTGAGAAAATCAAATAGTGCCGTAAAACAAAATAAACTAAATAACATTTCAATTAACCACTAAGTTCATGGTGGTGAACTACTATGATGTTCTGCAGTTATTTATTTATTTATTATTCATTTACTTACTCATTTATATTGTCAAGGAGGAAAAGTGAAAAGACCTTTTTTCTTTTTGTCACATTCAGTGATACAGAGCACAACATCACTGAAATTTGACCATTGCATGCAACCCACCATGCATGAACCGCAAGCAGAAGGCAGCTGCTGAGCAGTATCAGGGGAGCGTCAGGGGTTCAGTGACTTGCTCAACAACACTTCAACAGGCTAGGAGGAGCCGGGGATCAAACCAGGAATGTTTGCTTCCAAGTCAAAGGACGAACAGTCCCCCCCCCGAGCCACGCTACATCCAGGATTGCATGACTACAGAAATATGCTATCAATTGTTAAATTTACTACAAGAAGTATCAACATTCCAGCATTTCCCACAGCTGGTGGGTGGGATTTCTCCTGAAGTTCATATACATCAACTTAGCAAGTCATAATACTGAAATGCAGACATGCGACATAAATATAGATCATCCTCAACTAAGGAGAATCTAATGATAAAACAAACTAATTTATAGTGTACTTGTAATTTTTGCTGTGTATCTCATTGTACGAATGGATAAAAAAGCTAAGAAGTAACAGGTAAGGAATTCAATTTTATATCGAAAAAAAAGAAAAACAGTTTTATCCAGTGTGGAAGGGAATGTTGAATCATACTTTCCCTGGGTTTGTTTGCCCACATTTTAAGCTGCTCTCAAAATTTCCACAACCTCCCAGCTGAAAATACAAATTTTGACTCCAATCTTTCTGCACCTAATTTTAGAAGCAGACAGACAAGTTTTAAAAAACTGCAGATCAATTTTTTGATGTAACTGAATGAAACTGTTTGCACCATTTATCCCATTTAACACCCTTTACCCAACCTTAGTGTGCACCATGTTTCTTTTATAAACTGAAATAACTCCTTAGAGTGCTTGAAAAATTAAGCTTATGGTTTAAACTTGTGGTGGGTAAAATAACAGTCTACAAATGATAACAAAGAGAGAAATACTTTGCTTATGAAACTAGTTAATTTGATTTAAACTACCGCAGCAAATTTGTCTGATAATGCCATTAAAAAAGAAGAATTTGACTGCTATTTTTAAGGCCAGACTGTGTATTGTCTTAACAAATATTAAAATCAGGCAAAAATCGATTTTCAGTCTTTCATTTTGGAGACAAATATGGACTTCTTTCTGCAGGACTCTTGAACTGCAGTACTCCTAAAATATACAGTGAAACAGCCCAAACTTTTCAAATGTCCCTTTTAGGTTACAGTAACAAGTCATTTCACACTAACAGACACGCAGGCACGCACGCACTCATGCATGCACACACACAGGGCAGATTGGGGTTTGATTGACATGTATGACCTGAATGTGTACGCATCTTCTTTCCTTAATGGTATAAACACACAGACACACACACAGACACACAAAGACACACATATCAGATGCATTCACAGAAACACATGCAGCTAAGTTGAAAACTTGTATGCCTTATCCTACCCCTATCCAGCATAAAATGCCAAATGTGTATGTGTATGTGTATGTGTATGTGTATGTGTATGTGTATGTGTATGTGTATGTGTATGTGTATGTGTATGTGTATGTGTATGTGTATAGAGAATTACTTATACAAATACAGTACATCCACATGTCTCGTAGCATATATTTATGTACTATATGTATGCATGCATTCATGCATACATTTAGTGCATACAAACTGTGTATAGATAAATGTATTTATGTCTATACACCTCTTGTTCATAAATTACATATGCACATATAGACATAATATGAATTTCTGTCATTTATTTATGCATAAAGACATTTTCATGCATATTTATCCTACTATCTGTCAGTCCTCTGGCCATGTAAACAGGAAAAGCATGAAAATCAAGGCTCCCACTACTTTAGAACTCTGATCATTCAAGATTTTCTTCTCATCTTGAAATGGCCAAAATATTTCACTTATTTTAACTTTTTTAAGGATTCAAATCTTCTTACATGCAATCAGGGAATGCTGCAACCAGCCAAAAAAATGCAATTATGATGTGAAGGAGAGATTGTAGACTGATTGTAATATGATGAATTTAATAAAGCTAAAAGAGCCTCACTATAAAGGAGATGATAAAGACAGTTGACTTGATTTTATGGATTTTGACATTGAGAAGAACAAATAATAACACTCTTTCTAACTCTCAGCCATTGCTTGAACTTGTCAGGACACAGCAAATCTTTATAGCTGTGTTAGGAGTAACAGAATCTGACATTATACCATAAAGAATTCAGGAATGTTCCTTTAACCATTCCGTATCTGGCCATACAACATCAAGACCGCAGGTTATTGTTCAGTTGGAGCATTGTTTTCTTTTAGACCTTCACCACAATAAGCCACAGGCAAGTCAAAGTGAGTGTTAACAAGAGGGGATACCAGCCGCTTCCAGCGCTGTGCCTAAACTCGCCTGCCAGAGCCAGTAGTAGGCGAATATTCATTCCAGCTCCCGTAATCATTTTGACTTCAGTGTGGTGGATCCAAGGGGTTGCTCTTATGACCTGCAGGGCTTCAAAGGAAGTACAGTGGCCTGCTTAGATTGTCTGAGCCGAAACCATTAATGTGCAAGAGGAGATTATTAGCCTCATAGAGAATGAGAGAGCTCCTTCCTTGATGACTTCATACTGCAACGTTGAGTTTTCCCCAAAAAAGAGGGCTCAATTTTATGAAAAATTTGCATCATAGATGTTAAGGGGATTGGAGGAGAAACAGATGGCTGTGCTGACACCCTGTATTTCTGTTATTTTAGGAAAAAACTGAGAATATTGTCGCCTCATTATCATGAAATCCCATTTAATTTGAATGAATTGACTCAGGCATTAGTACATAACTTACCATGTTTCAACTGTCATCCAAAGCAGTCATAAAGAGTAATAAACCAGAAATGCCCTATTTCTAACTTTTTTAAAAACAGTGTAGTGTAGCATTGCAAGGGCACACACAAGCACACACTCTGATAGCATAGGCAGGGCAGAGAGTAGCAAAGCAGAAAACGAGAGGAGGGCTCACATCTTCTCCATTAAGCCTGGCTGACAAATTCTTGCTGCTAATTTGCGTTTGGTTAATTAACTAATTACTGAGGATGTCTGAGGGCGAGGCTGTCTGTCAGCCTGTATCAGTAATTATTTTCATCGTTTTAATTAGACTCACACACTCCTAGACTCAATTTCTTGCCTCCCACCGTACACACTGCGATACACCCATACACACATTCTAACATCCTGTCTGGTTTTTGAGCAACCTGGCAACAATATGGGTGCTGTTTAACTTCCACATCTGACCTGCTGATTTTTATATTTTAGGGTCAAGTAAGCTCTGTGTGCTTTCACAAATCATGATAAAACATTTACTGATGGCACATCTCTATGTTAAGCACCGCAGGGTTATTTTGTTGGATTGGATGGTTAAGTTATGGGCCACTGGTTTGTGCTTTACTGTCCTTTTCTAAGGCCTCTAAGCCTTAAAAAAATCAATTTTAATGTCATGGGTAACTGAGGGGAGCGCTCTAAGTGGTGTTACAGTAATAAGTTCTGACTTTTTATGAGCGATCTGGAGGTTCACAATATCTGATCACCAACCAGTAGGGTTATAGTCTCAAAAGTTTGGACAAATAAAAATACGACACCGGAATAGAAGCTACAATATGTAACATATCACAGTGGGCAGCATTGTGGCACAGCAGTAAGCGTGAACCTACCCACCTCACAGCGGGTAGGTTCCTGGTTTGGTTTGGTTCCAAGTTTGTTCTCCCTCTGCTTTGGCTTATCTAATTTCTTCCCAAAATCCAAAACATGCAGAAGATAAATTTGACCCTAAATTGCCAAGATGCTGGAAGAGAGATTGAATGGTTGTATGCCTCTGTATGTGGCCCTGTGATCGACTTGCATCCAATCACGGATGAATCCCCACATCTGTCCAACTAACATCTGGGATAGGCCGCAGTGACTGAGTGCAGGACTCGCAGTATAAATAATGAAAAAATAAGTGTATGTAGCATAATTTCGATTTACATTTTCTTCTTTTTCTTAATTTCTTTCTTTCTATCCCAGTAAATGAAGCAGTGGTACCTTTCATGACATCGAAACACTTTCCTGGAGGGGCCTGAGAGAAAAGTCCTTGTGGCTAACAAGATCCATCCATCTACCGCTTATGTGGCGTTTGGTCGTGGGGGTCCTGAGCTGAAGCAGTTCCCGGCTACATGGTCCATGTCCAGGTCTTGAAAAATCCAATACATTCCTTGAACGTATGCAGCGCATAAAATAAAAGGCTTTTTCATGCAAGAGATGGAGTCAAAATATTCTCAATACACAGCATTTTGCACTGAGAATGGAAGGGATGTACGTCGCCCCGCAGTTTCAGAGGCCATACAGCAGATAAATGTAATAAAGGTACGCAGTATCATTTGAATGTTAATTTCTCAGATGTTTCAAAAGCTTTCCCATTAAGCTAAAGTTCGGATCAATTTTACAATCAGATGCACTGTCTTGAGTGTGTATCAAAATTATTGCTGAGACTCATTGTGTGAGTGAGCAGCCATTACACAGTGGAAGGCCAATCTGAAAAATCATCACAGGTAGATTCTATTCATCATGGGATAACACAATCTTAACCCTCAAACAGGAAACTCTAGAATTCTGTTTTTTGCTGTACTGTTACTGTTGAAGTTATTGTAGTTTAGATGTTCCATGCCCAGAATATGATGCCTCATCAGCTTTCTGTTGGCTCTGACCCCAGCAGAATTTGAGATAGGGAGAGAGAGAGAGAGAGAGAGAGAGAGAGAGAGAGAGAGAGAAAGAGAGAGAGAGAGAGAGTTGCAAATAGTGAGCAGATCTCTGGCAGAGCGGCAAACAGCAGATTTCATCCCAACAAGCCAACTTTAGTAAACAGGCAGAACTAATGAGGACGCTGAACACATACACACACATACGGAGACAGGCAGACATCCACACCCACATCCACACGCACACAACTGAGAGTCTGAGAATTTGGAGGCCCTGGGGCCCCAGGGCCAGAGCAGCCCAGATACCTGATGGGAGCAGGGACATCAAAGCTGCAGGATTAGAGAGAGGAGAGAGGAGAGTGCGCCTCAGGGAGGAAATGCTAACTTATTATCCGCTTCCCAGCTAATCCTGTTATCTACAGAATATAGCTGTGTTTAACCCCCCTACACACCTCCCTCTGACAACACACACACATGTGGTGTACACACACAGAATTCAGTGTTCTCTTGGGTTCAACAGTCTCCCAGAGCGCCCTCTGGTTCCAAATGCCCCCCACCCCCGCCCCCCAAAACATCTGGTGTTCATCTTATTTTAAAATAATGTTGTTTAGTTGAACCATCTAGATCTTTCTCAGGCCTAATGGTTAACCTAACAACTCAGTGCTGAAGTCCACGTTGGTTTTCACAGGCATTCAGGTGATGTAACACACCCTCTGGCAGACGAATTGGAGGTGCACAGACCAGGGTTGCCTCAGGCCCAGTTGAACATTAAAGAGGAATATGATTTAGTCCCCGAATCCTTTTACACTTGTGCTCCCACATTCACAGACCAGATTCAATAAAAAAACACACTCGAAATTATACCATATATATGTTACAAAAGTGTGTTTCATATTAAAGTTCTTTTGGCTACAAGGAAGGATTAGTTCTAATTGCAAAAATCTCTCTCACAGACCTAAAATCTGCTGTGTTCTATATGATATAAAATATAAAAATAGTGTCACTGAATCCATCATCATGGATGGGTTTGAAAGGCGGGAACATTTACTGTTCTATAGCAACAAAGTAAATAATGAAATATGATATGCCAAAAGTTAAATTTGAACTTGTAGCTCATGCTTGTATTTGCTGTACTATATCCGATTTGCTATGGACTGCTGCAGTGTTACTATCCATCCATCCATCCATCTATCGTCTGCCGCTTATCCTGCACTCAGGGTCGTGGGGGATGCTGCAGCCTATCCCAGCAGTCATCGGGCGAGAGGCGGGGTACACTCTGGACTGATGGCCAGTCAATCGCAGGGCCACATATACAGACAAAGCAGTGTTACTCAATACTGAAAAAAGGATGAAAAAGCTCCGAGATATCAGGTTGTTGTGCCTGAAATTTGCAGTTGAAATAATTCAAAGAGTCAAATGGGAAAATCAGAACTGAACATGAAGACATGCGTTATAATTATGGGGGTAGCTTGCTAAGTTAGCTTTGTAGCTAAATAGACTTTAAGTGGCCACTTTCAGCTGTTGATGCAAGAGTTTTATTGTAGTAAAAACAAAAAGAAAAATGTATATTTATATAAAACTAAGTGCTTCAATGATCTGGAAAATTTTAACAAATCACCACACAGTGAAGATCTTAATAATTCTCTGAAAATAAAGTGAACATCAAATTACTTCTGTTTCACTGGAGAAATGGCCACGTCTTGCATCAAAAGCGTAGGGCAATTTTTAATACTGCTTGTAAATGTTAACTCTGACCTTTTTCCAACACCATACTGTAATCATCTCTCAAGAAAACAAATGGGAAAAATAAATCTATGTCAGCAATTTGTCTGCCGAGACTAGACTCTCTCTCTCTCTCTCTGTCTCTTGCTCTCCCTTTATCTACCTCGGCCAGTCAAGACAGAAAGCCAAATGGCTTTAGTTCAGAACTGTCCAAGGTTTCTGCATGGTAAAAATATAGTCATTCCTTGCTACCCAAGTGCTTGCTCATTTGGGAATGTTGTTTTTTTTTTCCAATAATTTTAAAGCATGTGGTCCAGGTCTGCTCTACATGCAACGTGTCATAGGATAACTTTGTTGTGATTCGGTGCTATATGGATAAAATTTGACTGACTGACCTATTGACTGACTGACTGACTGATTGACGCCTGCAATATCATGCCGGTGATTTCTGTTTAATGCCTGCCAAGACTTGATTATCTTCCAGTGGCCTGATCCCCTTTTTTCCATCACCTGAAACTTATCTGCAACCTCTTTAAGGCCACCCCAAAAATATCAATACATACAATATATATCAGTGAAATGTTTTAGGCACATAATTAGAACATGCTTGCATACCACTTTTTACCATGCAGAAGCCTTGGGCAGATCTGAGCAAAATGCAGGTGGCCTTCTATCTTGACTGGCTGGGGTAGAAAGAGAGAGAGAGAAAGAGAGAGTTAAAGAGAGAGGCAAAAGTGTTTTAGGAACGGGAGGTTAATGGTTGGGAGGGACAGGTGCAAATGATCGGATACTAATAAGAACAGGTCTTTTGTTTTAGAAGCAAAGCTTCAAAACAACACATCTCTCGACGGTGACTAAAAAAACGAAAATGTGTCCAATGTATTGCATTGTGCTTCTATCGCTAACTTCTACCTTTGGTTTGGTGTGTGGTAATTGTACCCAGAGAGCCAAAGATGGCTTTTAATCTTGGTTTAGGAATGAAGCACTTCATATTTCCGCTTGTGGGGCCATTTAGATAAATCTCTCACGAGTCATTTCAAGACACTAAACAGTAAAACACATAGCAATTTCATAATTATAAACCGCAATGATTAGATATATTATGTCAAATGATTGTCAACCATCGAGGTAAGCATAGTACAATCAAATTAAATGCCTTTTAAAGATGGGTGAAAATTTATAATAATTTGGCAGTATGGTAATTTATAAGCTATTACTTAATGCTGATGTCATAAACAGAACATAGAAATACAATCTCCGCTGCAAAGGGCTATGTAAAAAGTACTCCAGAGACTGTACTCCAGTACTGTACTGGAATATTGCTTACATATTGTATTTCATTCTTCTTTCTGCAGTAGGCCCAGAGGTGGAATTCTTAGCAGAAGCTTTTATTTGTGATCAGTGATGCTATATTTTGAATAAAGATATGTGTTTAGCATGTTTATTTTCCCATAGGGATGGAATGATCACTGGAGTTGCTACAGCTAAGGCTGCTAGGTTTAGGGTTCTGTGACCATCCTGGTTGGCAGCTGACAGAAAATGGTGTGGGACATAAAACTTTTTGAAAGTATATTTATTTTTTATATTGAAAGGGGACATGGACCTTATTTCTTTTGCATGTATATATTAGCTAGTCTACCCTTGGCTCAAGTGGACATGCATGGACATCCCCAAAACATATTTCAGCCATGGTTTCTGCTGCGAGAGTCATTTAAAAAAAATAAATAAAAATATCAGAGAAGATGTTTTTAACCAATAATACTCTCACAGTTCGGTTACTATAGTAAAAGAATATGGTGTACTAGTACATGCAGATGAAGTGAAATTGTCATTAGGCTAATCATCGCTAAACTAATTGGGAGTCATGGACCCTCCTATCTGCTAATTCTAACCCTAAACCCCAGCCCATATCTGCAAGCAAATGGAGGAAGAGAGAGGGGAAAAAGTGGAGGGAAAGAGTGGAAAATGAGAGTGAGGTAAAGAGAGGAAGAGAGAGATGAAGCCTAATTAAGAGTGCTGGGATTTATGCAAATGAGACGGTGCTGATATGGTAATCAGAGCCTGCAGGGCCATAACAGGCTGTGTGCTGTATGCTGTGTGTGTATGTGTGCGTGAGTGTGTGTGTGTGTGTGTGTGTGTGTGTGTGTGTGTGTGTGTGTGTGTGTGTGTGTGTGAGTGTGTGTGTGTGTTTGTGTGTGTATCTAAGAGGCTGACAGCTGGCTGTGAGGAAGGTCAGAGCCAATCAGGCTCTTACTCTAATGCACACTGCCCTCTGGCCACTCAGCCATCTCCCTTGCACTTATGTGCTCTCTCTCTCTACTCCTCTCTTTCTCAGCGTCTCTCTGTCCCTCACTGTCATGTTACCCCCCCCCTCTTTTTTACATTTACCGGTTGCCTTTCACAATGCATCTTAAAAATGCTTGCAAACTCAAACCTACACACAATTGTTTTTGCACATTTACAGACTATCTATAATGTGAGATGGGAGATGGCAACTTTGACCGGCCAGAGGTGCATCTGTGCTACCACTACCTCACAACCTCACTCATTCACATACGCCATGTGCTCATCCTGTGTATCAATTTTTTTTCTTGTTGTCATTCTGTAATCTATTTTTATCCCTGTTGTTGTCATTCTGTCATCTATTTTTATCCTTGTTGTCAGTCTGTCACCTATTTTTATCCTTGTTGTCATTCTGTCACCTATTTTTATCCTTGTTGATGCTTCGTCCTTTTAATTGTCTATTTATATTTATATTCATATTTATTGTTAATGTTGCGCTGCTGTGACAAACGAATTTCCCCTATGGGGATCAATAAAGTATTATCTCATCTTATCTAATTTCATTGTACTTTTATCCCTTTTTCTGTCTTAGCCTTTTTGAACAGTATAGTGTATTTCTACAAATATTCACCCCTGATTTGTACAATTTGATTCGTACAATTTGACACTGGCAAGTATGCCACCATAAATTCAAGCTCTGTTGAAACTTGCCCTCTGAATTTAGGTAGTTATTCAATTGTTATTTAGATTCAGGCTTTTTACACAAATGAGTGTCTCCAATAGCCACTGGGGAACACTGATGGATAATTATTTTGCTGAAGTGATGAGTTATCACTATAAAAAATTGGGCTCACCTATATGCACATTTAGTTTTACCTCTGTTGAAATAAATCCAAAAGGTAGTACTGATTGGCATTGCTCACACTATGAAAAAAGCTGGAAGGGGTTTTATCAAAGACCTCAGATGCTAACAAACAGGCAGTGTCAGGATCATTGGATGTGAATCGGTGAGAATGGATGGCTAAATGGGGCGACAATGTTAAGTACTTTTAATAAAGATAAGGTGGAAATAAAGCAAATGAATCATTACTTTCAAAAGACTTGATGTTGTGAGAATTTGTTCTGCTCACCAGCAGAACAGCCACCTGCTGGGTAGGCCAAGACACCCTCTCAACCGCCGTAAAATTACACAGTTACATAACATTGTCATTACAGTGTGATGAGCTGCCACCGAGCTAATGAAATCTTACCTTAAAGAATATTCCCAAGAGGGAAGGTCAAGTCTGCTACACAGGCTATATCATGTGCTTTGACAGTGCAGCCTGCTGTGAATTGTGCATGGGACAGGACATGGGCCCGATGGTGTGACCTTTCACCCTGCAAAAAGGGGGATGAGTGGAAGGGTTTAAACATTTTCAGATTATTTTATTGACTTTGGTATATATATGTATAAGATATAATACATAGGGTTTTTCCCATTTCAAAAGAACGTGGTCTCCTGTGCCTTAATGCATTGTGTCACTGCAGTTTCAGTCATCTGTTTGCTTCAGTTTAATTTGTGCATTTGTGTATGTCAAAAATGCACAATCAACTCCCTCACTCTCAAAACTAGAAGCCTCTCAGACTTGTTGTCAAACATCTTCAACAAACAATGGGAGAAGCTGTCAGATAGCCACGATAAGATTTCACAACAATTGAACCTAACTTTCACAGCTAAGTCACTCATTTTGGTTTTAGTGTAAAAAGAAAGTATTATGTATGTATAGTATTATGATTTTAGTTGCAGTGTTTGGGTCCACCACGGCATCTTTTGAGAGGCGTGGTACTTTTTTTTTTTCAGTTGTCAAATCGATATCAAAGTCACAGTCAATTAATATGGTCAATTCTGCCATATAATTCACACATAGAGAGGATTGAAATAGAGTTTCTCTAAGACCCACAGTACAAAAGATAAATATAATAATACACACTTACAGGTATCCCTCTAAGTGAGTATTTCTGTCAGACCCTGGAAGAGACGTGTCATCCACAGTGAAGTGTGTTGATTTTTTTTTTCTTCAAGACAGCAATTATAAAACTGGTTAACAGACAGCCCAGTGTGAGTGAGGTAATGGAAAAGTTGTCTGTAAATTCCCCCCAGTGTTTTTGCATGATTTAAGATGTAACTTGAGGAGCAAAGATAAATGTCACAGCAGCAATGCCAGCTTCAGATTAGTACTGAATTTATTTTTTGGGGAGGGCACAATATTGACACCAAGTTTTATATGATAGAATCACCATCACCATTCAAGTGTGGAGGATATGCTCTCACCTCATTCAATTGAGCAACAGTTTTCCGCACAAGATATGCAACCGCATATTCTGTCAGCAAAGCTCTCAATATTCCAAACTGCCCAGGGGATCATGTCAGAGATCTCTGTTTTTGTTTATTCTTTTGTTTTTGATTTGATTCAACCAGATTTCCTTGCAAGTTTGTCTTAATTTATCTTCCCCATGTTGAAGGAGCCTTAGACCTGCAGCTGCTTGCCAAGTGCGCCCAGATTCTTGCATGCCTTAATTTTTCCCATCACTGGGAAGTAAAGAGGCAGGGGCGGTAGAGGGGACCTAGAACTGAAAAGGCCCCAGTCCCAACAGATGTTGCTGTTATCAAGATAAACTGTGATTAAAACGGTTGTTTTTAATTACAAGAAATAATTGTTCCCAAAATGGATAGTTATTTCCTGAGCCTCATTCTGAGAGGTTGAGGCCATGATTTTTGGCCGGCAAACCAAGTTTTTCAAGAAATCTGTTCGGCCGCCTTTTCCAAAACAAAGAAATGAACCTAGGTCTGTTGATCCAAATTTGATTTATAAAGAAATAGATAAAACTAATAAAAATAATGTTCATGTCCCTGTGAAAGCATCTGAAAAAAGGTAAAATTTCTACTGAAGCATACATACACACACATAGTTTGTGCACAATGACAGCTATTAATGGCTGATCTCTATTCATGTTAGTTGTTCGGGAGAAAGAGCAAAGGTCTGCTCTCCAGCAAATCTCATGAAGCGTTTTCTTATTAACATTGTATTTTGAATTAAAAAAACATGAACTGTTATAATTTGGGAATATAAATCATCATGAAATGCTTTCAGGAAACTTATCAAAAGTCTGCTTCAAAATATAAGTGAAGCGATGACTTCCTTTCAGTGATTTGTGACTTAAAAACACCAGGTAGAGTTATGAGACCTTATTTTGACTTCTTTATTGAAAACAATAGCAGGTATTTTTTATAGTAACCTTATTTTGGACTTTGACCTTGTTATCATGATCCAAATGTTTGCATAACACTGGCTGCCGAGTGTTCTGTTTGCCAGGCAGTGTAATTTCAAATCTTTTGCTATGACGCACTTTCATAATGACACATGACTGCAATGTCTGAAAAACTTTCTAGCAACCATTATTATTAACCATTATTTGATTTAATTTTTTTTTAAACCTATGAAGGTTAAGACGAATATATGATATCCCATTAGAGCCAGAAGAGTGATAATATAAATGGATGAGCTAAGTTATTAAAAATAGCAAAAAGTGAAGTATAAATATTTTGCTTTAAGTTTATTCATTTTCATGTGACATTGCTGGATTTCTGGACCTCACAAGTGGAATTGAACACAGGTTTTTGATCATTTTAAATATATATGAAGTTGGATTCTCTCTCCTTCTTTCCCTCTCTTTCTCCCTCAACCACACACACAGACACACACATCCCACGGCCATGTGATCATATCAACATAACTAAATGTAATCCAGTTAACAGAGTATCCCAAATGACTAAATTAATCAGAGAAATACTATCTGGCTAATCTTGCAGTTCTGCTTTGATGTGTGCACATGTGAAAAATACACATGCATGCACGTACGCACACATACATACGCACACACGCAGGCACATATGTAGGGGAGGAATTCACTCAGAACACTGGTCTAAGGGAGAAATTACTTTACCTTCTCAGATAATAAGGCCTCAAACCCCACATAGGGGCCTGTGAGATACTATCATTGCTCTAACACCCTCGAGGGCACAGAAACACACATATACACACACGCACACAAACCTGTTCTCTTGTGTACTGCCGAGTGAGAGATATCAAAAAGATGCATTGATTCATGACTGTAGATAGACAGTACAAAAGCACAGAAAAGAACAATCAAAGCTGTTTCATGTCCAAGTGACATTATTGCTGTTAAATGATGATTTTATTTTAAAGATACAGCAGATGTTATTGCACTATTAATAGACCTCTGACAAAACACCATTGTTCTACACAGAACAAAGGTATCTTGATTGTGAGAGAATGAGAAACAATGCCGTAAAAAAACATTTTCTTACATTCTGTATGTGTATATGTGTTAGTATACAAATATAATACATAACATTTTATTGAATGTGATTGACTTAGTGCTCAGTTGAAGGTAAATCTTAACGAGAATTCATTGTTTTATATTACATGTTAGAAAGATAATTTAGTACATTATGATATCATGTTAACAGATTCCGGGACTTAAATTTAGGCAGCCAAGGCACTTAGTTACATCCATCATATGTTTTTTTTTCTGCTTTCAATGATGAGGTAAAAAACCATAAAACATCAACACTTGTTATCAGTTGCTCAAAAAATAGATGATACTTTCATACATGCGTTTACCAAGTTGTCCCTTTTTGGGACATATGCTTTAGTTTTAGACATGGCCAAAGAGCAGGTGCAACTTATCTCAAATTTTAGATATTGGTCAATCTTTGGGTAATCCCACTCTAAACCAGATCTTACTGTGTCGTGGGGGTGTGCTCACACTGAGATGGCCACAGATCCAGGGCTGCCATTTGGAATCCAGTTGCTGTTTGGAGATGACCCTGGTAATTTGTATAAAGCTGTAACTCTACTTGCTGCTGAGGCGTCTGATACCCTGATAAGTTGCTAAGTTTCAACAAAGAAGCATGACTTTTGATTTGAACACACCATAACTGGAAAAGCTAGTAAAATTAATGTCATTCGGGAAAGTGTTTACTGATGTTAGATAACACAGAGATATATAAAGATATCCTTATCTCCTTGTCTCTCTATACACAAGCATAGACATATACATATACATTTACACATACATACATACATACATGCATATACATATACTCATATGTATATATATGTGTACATATACACTCAAACACATATTGAAACAAATACATACATCGTCTAATTTGTGTTTGCAACAAGTGGAGTCTCCTCCTGCTGGTCATTAAAAACACTGCAGATTAGATGTGCATTCTGCACTGGCTTCCCTTTTTCAACCCTGCTATGATCTCGATCTATTTTAGATGATCCGTTGTGACAGATTTTACACTGAAATATCTGTCTGTTTTTAAACAATTCTAAGGAGAGAAAAAACAAACTAGGAATCCCATTGTTTACTTTTTCTCTGATACGCAATATAAATGGATTTTGCATTACAACTGCAAAGATGAATGGGGATGATATCAAATGTGTATTAAGACGGGAGGGGTTTAGTATCACTATTTCAATATGGTTATCATTTATTTGCAATAAGAAAATTCAGTTTCACATGACTTCATTATATTTTTGGCACTTTTTTTTCCTCCCTAGCCTGCGAGAGACCGTTTCTGGTTGGTCCTCAGATACTTCAGCTGACCTACAGGATGATCGTGTAGGTACAGTAGCATGTAGCCTCATCCTACATCTCCAGACCAGTTTGGATTTTATGTGTTGATTAAAAAGGAGCATGTTAGCAGATCTTGGTGGCTTTGAGCTAAACCAGTGCTCATGAGCCGAAACCTCCATTAAAATAATGAAACCAATAAAAGCAACAACAATAACAAAACCTTTGGAAAACATTTCATAAACCATCAGCAGCCAATTAGAGGAGCTAGCACAGGCTGTGCTGTGGCTTTGTGAATGTGTGTGTGTGTTGGGTATCAGAGTGTTACAGCGCCCAGCCTGGCTGTGCCCTGCAGGCCCGACCTTCTAATCATTATCTGTCTGTCTTATTACGCTCCAAACCGGGCCACTCTTAAATAAAATATGCAAAGGTTTCTTAAATGATGACCCGAGGCTGCACGCGCCGCCGCTGCTCTACATGCTGTTAATCTGAGAAATGCAAATTCCCTTCATCTCGCACTCGCCTTTATTAACTTTTTTGAATTTAAAATTCCACGAACAATGAGTTCTGTCAGCTTCTGAAATTATATTTTCTCTCCTCTTTTTATGTGCGCACGGAAGCGAGTTTAGAGCATGAAATTACCAGGGGAAATATGAGCGGTTTCATCTCTCCCGCACAATTTAATTGGCTGCTTTGCAATTATTAGTTTTTGCTGCTAAAGTTTTTTTTTTTTTTTACTTTATTGTTACTGTTTCCTTAAAGTGGCAGTTCTCAACATTGTTTTATTTTCCATATATCTGTGTGTGTGTGTGTGTGTGTGTGTGTGTGTGTGTGTGTGTGTGTGTGTGTGTGTGTGTGTGTGTGTGTGTGTGTGTGTGTGTGTGTGTGTGTGTGTGTGTGTGTGTGTGTGTGTGTGCTCGCGTGTGTGTGGTGATTCTGA
>CAAKHD010004837.1:84339-99339 GCA_901007705.1 Fistularia tabacaria
GTGAAATTGGGCGTTTGTTTTTTGTATAACATATGCCCTCAGGTTGTTTTAGTGTTTTTCTTTGTGTTTGTGGGATATGTGCGGATGTTTTTGTTTTTGTTTGTGTTTTTGTGTGTGTGTGTGTGTGTGTGTGTGTGTGTGTGTGTGTGTGTGCGCGTGTGTTTGTGTGTGTGTGTGTGTGTGTGTGTGTGTGCAAGCCTGCAATTCCAGCATCAGTCGTCAGGCAGCTGCTGTGATTGGATGGTGGATTCCATGTGATTTGATGCTGAGATTTCAAATCCAGTTATCCTGGGAGATTCAAGTTACTCAGAGGAAAAAGGTCTGCAATCCAGCTGAGAAAGATTTTTGCATTATGACTTCTAGATCATACTCAGAATGTTTTTTCCCATCCTTAATACTCCTTGCTCTGTGTACATTTGTTCTCTTTCAATGGGACATTGTTTTCCCTTCTATCACTCTGTCATTCTTCCATCCTTTACACCCCCTCAGCACTACAAATGCTGTTAAGGGCATCAGAAGTCTTTTTTTCACCTACCTTGACTGTCGAAGTGATGTCCTCACATGTCAATTGCCACATTTTTGAACAGTTAAACAAGAGCCTGACCCCCACTCAGGAAACCACATGTGTCATTGCTTTAAATATGGAGCACAATATATATTTTGAACTGAGTTGTTGAAAATCGGTACCCCTATGTAATGGGAACAAAGTATGAGGGTTAAAAACACCTTCCACAGACCTCATTAGTCAATCATGTCATCATCACCGCCGTCACTGCCATTACTTTTTTTCCCCCATTGAATAGGATGTTGCTGTAATTATACTTTTACATATGAAATTGCTAACTAAGCACATCTTACCAGCCCTGACCAACACTGCTGTTGCAGAATGACAGACATCACAAAATCACGATAATATGATGTTAGTCGTCCAGATCTCTTTTAAAGACTGACATTTTTCCCTGTGATTTGTAAATGTATGGCTTTGTAGGGTGGCAGTGCAAATCTGTTTGAGGTCAGTAGAGGAGCGTGTGTTCGATGAAACCCCATCTCACATCAGCCACCCTTTCTCTACTTGATTTTTTTTCTTGACCAGCTCTTTTGGAAATATCTGTATCCCCTCTTTGTGTTGGCCAGATAATAAACTAAATGGTTTCCACTTATATAGCACATTCACGTCTTGCAATTTCAAATTCCTTTACATTAGCAGCAGAGCTGCCATGCAAGACATTGACCAGGCAATCAAGAGCAAGTTGGGGTTCAGTCTCTTGACCAAGGACACCTCGAAATGCAGATAGGAAGAGCTAGGTATTGAACCGCCAACCTTTCAATTGGAGGAACACCTGTCTTCCAAATGAGCCAACAGATGGCCCCACAATTAAGTAGCTTCAGAGCTTGTTGACTTCTGCCCATACACGTACTATAACAATATCTGACTACGACAAGATTAAGGGTATGGCAGTAATTGTGACATTGTTTTAGTTCAAATCAGCTACGGAACTTAAGGAATCTTTAATCATTCATTCAATACCTACTGTTTATCCTACATCCAGGGTCCCATGTATGCTACCATTGGGCAAGAAGCAGGATACACATAATGGATCACAGGGCCACATATAGAAACAAACAACAACCCTCTCATTCACATTTGGGCATTTTTGGGTCTCCAACTAACCTCCTACATGATTTGGGCGGATTGTGGGAGGAAACCCATGCAGACATGGGGAGAAAATGCAACCTCCAGGCAGAAAGGTGCCCTGTGAGAATTGAACCAGGGCCTTTCTTGCTGGAAGCCCTGACCACTGCGCCACAGTCTCACCAATCTTTGACTATTTTACATTTGTATTTACCAAAAACCTGTCACATGTGTTCTGGGAAAAATTAATTTAATATCATCCTCATTGAGCTGAGTATTTCTTTGACTTGATTATGTTTGTAAAGGTTTGATTTTTTTTTTGGCCATTTAAAAAAACAAACAGATTAAAGATATTTTAAAACTTTGTCGGTTTTGATTTATTATCATTTTTTACCCTCCCCTGGTCCTCACCAGCAGTGAGAAATAGACAAGGTTATGTGTGTTTGAGGCTTCAATTGTGTCAGTGTAATAATGACTCTGAACTAATGTTGATTAGAAAAAAAAAGATGCAACTGCAGCGAGGCCTTGTGCTTCATTCCCCCTAATCATCCTGATTATTTACCTCTACACCAGAGAGCTCAATCTCGGCTCACTGAAAGCACGGATGTGATCGAGAAAACAAAACCAATGGCTGCAGTATAATTATTCAGCAGCAATGTGTCTCACATGTTTATGAACAAATTCTGACAAATAATTATGTAAAAATACACTTGATGTAAAACCCTGTTTGACAGCGCATTGTCAACAGTTTACACCAATTTATCATGATATTAGAACCATTTACAAATCTGTATAACAAGTCCCCTATTCCTGACTTTTTCAAATTCAGTCTTTCTTTACTCCATTTGGGACAGAATATGGATACTTTGATGGCATTGTTTAGGGCTGTACTTTGTGATGTGAAGATGTAATCGACACTCCAAAACAGGTACTTCTTTATTGATCCATCCATTGTCTGCCGCTTATCCTGCTCTCACGGTCGTGGGGGATGCTGGAGCCTATCCTAGCTGTCATTGGGTGAAAGTTGGGATATAGCCTGGACTGGTCACCAGTCAATCACAGGGCCACATATACAGACAAACAACCATTTACTCACTCATTCTGGGCAATTTTCCCAATTAACCTGCTGCATGGTTTTAGACTGTGAGAGGACAACAGAGAACCCGGAGGAAATCCGTGCAGACACGGGGAGAACATGCAAACTCCACACAGAAAGGTCCCCTAGTCGGAATCGAACCGGGGTCCTTTGTGCTGTGAGGCCAAAGCACTAAACACTGCTCCACTGTGCCGCGCAACTTCCTTATTTTGTCACCCTATTTTAAATGAAATGGGTTGATAAAATATTAGATCCACCATCTGTCAAACCTGATGCAGTTTAAGCACACCACAAATTAGAACCTCGAGATTGGTATATGAGTGGATATATTAGATCAAAATCCCATTATCAAGCAGACCAAAAACATTCTGAGCACTTTATCCTCATTGTTATCGAATTGGTTGATGTCATCCTGCCAATATTGTTCAAATGTACATAAATGACTTTAGTTAGAGAACGGGAGATGCCAGAGGGTACTTTGAACAATAGTGTGCTCCTCCTGGTCCACCTCTTAAGACAAAATCCTCATGCATTTAGGGTCTAGAGCTGTGATGAGTTCACAGATGTTATACTTCCCTGCACTACAAAAACTGACTGGAAAATTCCAAATTCCAAACCAATCACTCATATTCAACAGAAAAATTATTCTCAAAGACAAAGTTATCAACATCCCTGAATTGTCGAGGGCCTCAACCTTTTTCATGCCAAGGATCCCAAAACTGAAGGACCGATAAAGCAGGAATCCCCTCCTATATATTATGTAAAAATGTATTTTATATTAAACGGGCATTACTGTCATCTAAAAACATACCTTGTCATTGTGCATTCAATATTAAACAATTCAAATTTAGGTTTTTATTTCAAACATAAATGTGAAAACAAACTGAGTGATGGTCTATTTCCATTACTGCTGCACTTAAACATACCTGATATCTCACATACAATGTTGAACTATGGTAATAAATGATATGTTCATGTTTTTTGTGAAATGTTTTCATTTCTGGAAAAAAGGTGGGGATATTTTTTTTTTAATTGTCTGATCAACCACAAATTTGGTTGATCAGTGCAGTACCGGCTGCAGTACCTTTGTCGACCCCTTGTTGAACATTTCCGGTCAAGGGTACTAATGTTGAACATAATTAAGAAAGCACTTAGTTGTCATATTCATTTAAACATACAGCAAAACATCAGTGAAATTTGACCACTGCATCTAATCCATCATGGATTAACCATGAGCAGAAGGAAGGCCCATGAGCAGAGGCAGGGGAGCAGTGGGGGAATTAGTGTCTTGCTAAACATCACTTCAACAGGCATGTCAGAATGGGGAATCATAGGAATTGAAACCAGGAATGTTCAGTTCCAAGATGAATGCGCAAACCCCCAGAGCCGCACCGCCCCAAACTGATATTTCCAAGTGTTGGATAACTTGACATATAGACTGGACTGAAGAATGTTCATCATACCTAACAAACAGTAATCATGTCACTGAAAAGAATATATGATACAACGGTGATATTTGAAATGTCATCAAAATGCATCTTTATGCACAAACTATCTTGAACAGTATATCATTATGTAAGTATTGCTTGTCTATTTTTGAAGACCAAGGCGATTGTTTCCATTAGAGGTAAGTCTACCAAGTATGGAGATTGGCTATGTTTTTTGTTGTTTTGTTTTTTTTCTATTATCAATTTTCACTTCAAGCGTGTCAGATTTACTGTGGGTAGTCTGACCCTGTTACCACCATAACCACCAAAATAAAAAAAATAAATGCATCAAGGAAAATATTATATTTCCTGGTTTTTGAGTAGCATTCCTTAAAAACATCCGTTCCCAGCCATCTCAGGAAATTGTTTGCTGTTCTTAAAAATGAAACCTGTGAGGCATTTTTAAAGATTGGCATCTTGAGGGGGATATAGGGCTTAGGGCTGGGTGCCACAGACAGGGTCACGGAGTCAGAAAGTATTGAAAATCAGACCAATGCAGTGTTTGTTATCATTACAATGAAATAGGAAATATCTGATCTAGTAAAGTAATTATCAGGAATAATAAAATATTTATTGTGAGTAAAACCAATAATATTCCTTATCAGGGTATTTGTTTTGCCTGAATTACAAATTCCACCTCAGCTCTTTGTGGAGTTAAATACAAAATTGGGAATCCTACTTGCACATTTCTGACCTTCTGTCCTTTGGCTAAAACTGCTGTAATTCCGCCACTCTCCTACTCCTCCCTACAATCCCTTTTGTTAAGTTGATGGCGATAGGAAACAAAAAAATAGAGGACCATTTTCTTTAAACATTCGGCCATGATGATGGTGCTGATAGTGATTCATTGCAGGAATCCAATGTGATGCACTGCTTTGTATTAATACAAGAGATGAGTAGTAAAAGGGCTATAAAAACATCTTAATTCTATGCTTTTTAAAGTCTTTCCTGCTGAAATTGACAACAACCGCAGTGATTATTTGATGTATGTGTGTGTGTGTGTGTGTGTGTGTGTGTGTGTGTGTGTGTGTGTGTGTGTGTGTGTCTGTGTGTGCGTGTATCTGTGTGTCTGTGTGTGTGTGTGGAGAATGTGTGTGTTAGTGTGATAAATTATTATGATGGAGGATGGAGGAGCAATTTATTAGGCCTGCCAGAACAATGCCAGGTGAGCAGTGCATTGTGGGTGATGGAGAGGAGTCGTGCTGCACAGTGACACTAACAAACGCACAGACAAACACACACAGGAAAAAACGATGACACACGCATAGACAGAACATGCACACATAACAGATCCATACACACACACACACACACACACACACACACAGTCACACACAGATTTATCTACCCTGCGATATTGTTGGTATTGAATAATTCAATGATTTTATCAGCCTCATCCACAACAAATTACTTAATTATGCTAATCTGAGCCCAGAACTCAGAGAGAGATGTGTGTGTGTGTGTGTGTGTGTGTGTGTGTGTGTGTGTGTGTGTGTGTGTGTGTGTGTGTGTGTGTGTGTGTGTGTGTGCATGTTTCATTTGTGTGTCAGCAGGATTGACAGGAGCCTACGGGCTTCAGCACAGAAACGCTGATCTGGAATTTCACATCCTTATCCCAAAAGCCTGGGGACACACACACATGCATGAAAATGATCACACACACACACACACACACATACAACAAACACACACAGGGGTGTTTCCATCCCTTCAGAGGACATTATATTGATTTACATTCATCTCCTGAAGACTAGCCCTAATCATAACTACTTCTTACTGAATCCAAACAAACCTTAACCCTGATCAAAGCTCACCACAATTCTTCACCTTCAGATTTAATTACATACTCATGGAGGTATGTTTTTGTCCAATGAGGAAAGTGGGCTTCCCACAGTGTGACCATGTACAGCAACTTTGTGTCCCCTTTATGTACCCTGTACAGGGACTTTTTGTGTTCCCTCAGCATGAAGAATATCTGGCTCACGTCTTTGTGTATTTTGCATTAGTAAGGGCATTCTTACCATGTCATATCTACTTTTACTTTGAAATTCCTGTTTTGACATCTAAAAATTGACACAACAAAGAGGACAATATTTATCATTTAATTCCATGGCTTCTCATTTAAATATTTGAAACAAATCAATCAATTCACACAGCCCCCTGTATAGTCATGAGTTATAAAATAGGAGTTAATAAAAAGGCTTTTATTCAATGCTGGCCAACATGTTTCCACCACAGTTGGTCTTCATCAGCTGTGATCAGGACAAACTCTGAACTGAGCTACTTCTCTCTCCAGCAGCAGCATAGGCTTTTCAAGATTTTTTTTTCAAACTCACTTGAGCATCTTGTTATTAGAATGAGTGTAACTGATGGTGCCAAATCTACCATCAGCAGCTCTTTGATTGAAGCAAAATGAAACTGATTGATGTCACTTGCTGATCAATGCAGATATGGTTTAAATGGCCATATAAATGGTTGGACCTCATATTTTGATGAAAACTGGGATTTAACCCAACCTTGTTCAAGCAAGAACCTCGAAGTATGAACTCACAGCCTGTACTTAGGAAGCATCTCAGAGAGTGAGGATGGATGTGACTGTCCATGCTCTCTGAAATGTTTTTGCTCAGATGATTTTAGACGTTAAACACCGGTTCTCGCAAAGATAGCCAAAGGAAAACCTGATCAGACACATTCATGCAAACACAAGTCTTCTGGGAAGCCATCGGGCGATTAGCACAACCTTACCTGGAGTCTTTCAATTTGCATACCAAGTCAGATGAAATCCATATCACCGTGCAACAACACTGACACACACACGCACACACACACACACACACACACACACACACACACACACACACACACACACACACACATACACACACAGTCTCAAACGATATACACAAGCCAAATGTAAACAGACATGCAGACATAAAAATTTTACCAAACACATAACTGAGCTGAGAGAGTCACCAACTCCTTGTTGATGTGAGAATAAAATGTGTTGCACACACTCACACACAGACACTAACAATAACAACCCAAAGCCTACACAACGTTACGAGAAGACAATACAACATATAAGCTTTTCGCTTGACGCCTCGCTCAAATTGTGACAAGCCAGGACAGACAAGTGATGTCTTACAAACAGCTAAAGTCAGACTTTCTTTAACCTCGACATGTCAGGCTGCAGGAAAAAAGAAAACATCATAAATTTAACCGAAAACAAAGCTCTTGTCTGTGTAAACAGGTCAACCACTGAAACAAATGCCAAGGAAGTTGTTACAAAAAAAGAGATCTCATTCATATTAATAGATGGATAATATATACTGAAGGACTGAGACACTATTAGATCGTTGCCTTTTTGTGTTATTCAATCAGCAATAGCCTGGGATATAAATTGTGTATGAAGACAGTACTGTGCATAGCACATGGAAGACGCCCGCAGTGGCTCAATATAAAATAAATAAATTGATATGACACAACATTAACATTTTTTAAATGTTTGTTATGTTTCTTTTTCATGTCATCTGGTTTTCAGTGGTATATTTCTGGATAACATAACTATCAGGCATGAGACAACAAAAACAACAAGAAACAACTGTGAAAAAATGCATCGAACTCCATTCCATAGAAATTCATGACCAATTTCAGTCAGTAATGTATTGTTTTGAAACCGAAAGAAGGGTCAATGGAAAAGAAACCGAACATTACAACTGTTGGAGGCCTTTTTTTATTCTTAGCTTTGATACAGGGCAGGCAAGGTGTTGAGGCAAGGTATTGAGTGTGCCCCTTGAGAAGATGGAATATTTTCATTCCACTTTTATTTAGATTTTTGTGAAATTAGCCAGGAGCCTCTCTCAAATATAAACTAAAACAAAAAATCTGAAACAGCGTCACAAAAATATGAAGTTTCAGTAATTGGAAATTTTAATAATCTTTTGTTCCTCATTCTCTGTTGATTTTCTGGTCATTCACTTGTAATTATCTACAAATTAATTTCTTTTGGGTATTTCCTTTCCATTTTTAAAGTGATTTCTTTGTTGTTTTAAAGAGAATTTCTTGCTATTTTGGTGGGGATTTTTGTTTCATGCACACGGTAATTGCTAACCATTGTGGATATGACTTTATTGTGGCAATTTCCCAAATTATTCAGAGAATTAAATTAATCTAAAGTGTGTTTGAAGGTCTCAATGAAGAAGTACATTTTTGATCATTGTCTGCATGTACACAATTTGAAGGATTTAAAGACAAAAATCGTGAGATACGATTTTAGAGTTGGATATTATGCTATTAATTGACATACTGCTAAACTGACCTGGAAATTACAGCATAAGAGTTTTTTTTTTTTTTTTTACATTCCCATTAATTCCACAGGAAATGCTACTGAGGCATACGTCCGGTGATAATATCTGTGAATGCGTATAATGTTGTAGGGCTCTAATTATTAAAGTTTACCTAAGTGGGGCCAGCTGTTCTTTGTGAATGCAGTGCTGCTTGTATGATATGGCTTTTTCTCTGTTCTTGGAAATAAATGGAATTGTATTGATTAAAAAACATTCCAGTCTCTGTGTGTTTATTTGCCTGTGTACATGAATGTTCACAAGGTATATACCGTTGGCGGAGTCCAGACTAAAACACAATTTGATGAAGGCCATGAACGGTTTTATGGAAAACAGCTGTATTGAATCTGTTCCAGACCTTTTTTCCACCTCATGAATGCAATTTCCCATGCTGCATTGCTCCAGGCTCTGGCAGGAGGTAGAGTGCTCTTTTTCTCTCTTTGTGTCTTTCCTTAATGCCTTCACACACCTTATTGCCATTCGTCAATTACTGACACACATTTTGGCAACAAACACACCATTAATTGAAACATTTAATTAGCATTAAAACCAGCAGTAATTAACACCTTTTCTCCAACGCTCTCTGAGGCAGGCTCAAATTCTATTAAGGCTTTAAGCAGCTCACTATATTTGCCGCTTTACACAGAATGCTTTCTTTTCTTGAATTCACAGTTGAGTGAGTGTGTGTGTTTGTGTGTGTGTGCATGGGGGTGTGTGTGTGTGGGTGTGTGGGTGGGTGGGTGTGTTTGTGTGTGTACATGTAGGGCCCCAGGTAAGAAGCTTCCGTGAGGAGCCAAGCACCAAGGCCGGGCCTGTTGGGTGCCCAGGGGAGAAGAAGAAGAAAGGCAGTTGAGGAGGGAGGCGAAGACAAGGAAAAAAAATGAGAGAGGAGGTCAAGATGGAAGGAAAGGGGAGAGCTTGAAAAAGGAAGGAATGAGATGGGAGGTAAAGGATAGAGGAGAAGACATGAACGCAGGAGGGAGGAGAGACGCAGCGACAGACGGATTAAAAAGACTGTGAGCAAGTGTGCGCGCACACTCACACTTACACGACTGCAAAAAGAAAGGAAAAATGGTAAAGCACAACTACTGAAGTCACATATACTGTGGGGATTAACCAATGTTATCGTGTGTGTGTGCCTGTGTGTTTTACATAGAGTACGTGTTTGCACATATTTAATATATAAATGTGTGTGTGTGTGTTTGTGTGTGTGAGGCCTACTTGGAGACAAAGCATGGGCCTGGATTAGTTGCATTTGCCAGGGCTGGGGGGCAGGATTAGCAGGCCAGGCTGCTGTCTGATGCTGCTCTGTCACCACTAATGGCATTATTAATAGGCAGCTAAAAAATTCATTAAAAAATCCATTAAAAATAAATGCGTTTTACATAAGACTTTGCCCCAGGTAGAAGGGATGGGGGGGAAGGCAGGGGGCGAGATGGGTACAGGAGGGAGAGAAAAGGGGAAAGACGAAACGGGCAATTGGTAGCTTTGAGGTCAGCTGAATATCACAGCTCAGACAGAAAAAGAGGGAGAGAGAGTGAGAGAGACGCACAGCAAAGAGTAAACACACACAAAAACCCGCCTGTCTCCAAACATGTTCCATGTGAGATAATCAGGCCAAACTAACAAGGCCGGCATCCTGCTCGGTGCACCAAGAGCTGACGGCCAATGTCTACAAGACTGGCAGCACATGTGAAAACATGTCTGTAGTTGCAATTGCGTGCTATCAATCTTCCTATCACTGGGTTATGTGATTTTTCCTGTGAATTAAAGGTAACAGCAAAAAGAATATTATTTAAGGTAATTCAAATAAATAAGTAAATTGCTCTGAACATAAATGTCACAATGTCATTTTCTCAGTATGTCTGTTGACATTTGAATCACATAAATTAATTGAATTCAGATTCATGTGATTTTATGGCATAGTTAGAGAAGTAAACTTTATTCATTTGTGTTATTTCAGAGTTTTGAGGGCAAACGAAAGGCATCATTATTTGTTTAGACTTGCTATTACATGTTGATGAAAAGAGAATCACAAATTTTTGGAAAGCAAATGGCAGCCAAACACAGAAAAAAAGAGTAACCAAAATACGCCTGATATTTGACAAAGCAGTACTTAAAAACAAACCTCCATGGCAGCAGTAAAACACATAGCATGACAATCAAGAATGTAATTTCTCCCCCCAAAAAATTCACATCATATCAGCTAAATTTTACAATGATGAAACAAAATTAAACATACTTTCTCTGAAAAACAAAAGTACAGTTCCCACAAACAAATCTTTTTGTTGCCTCAGCTGAGTGATGGGTTACAGGTGTTGTGTGATTTAATTTCTTTTAAGAAAGGTTTATAAAATGAGTGACTTCTTAATAAAACACTTTTCAAAATGTGAAATCATTACAGCACTTTAATACAGATGGTTATAAGAATCAAATAGTCATAACAATGTTAGAACGTGATGCTTTATCAACCTAATTAAAGGAGGTTGAGGTGTTAGCTGTGTTCATCTATAGCGATTGCAGAAAATAATTTAGATATGGTACTTTCCTGAAGGATGTAATTTTTTATGTGCTGATGTGACAGCACTTATCATTGCTCAACACTGAGCTGACAAAAACTTCAAGGTATGCAAAAAAGATCACTGGCAGACATAATCATACTACAATATCCAAAAATACTATTGTTGCATCAAAGTATTCAAACCAATTAGCCTCTTCACTTGAATGAAGAGGAAGGGGGATTGATGTTTTTCAGATGATGATGAGGAGAACAGGGAGGTTAAAGGTGAAGAGAGTCTGCTTTGTGTGTGCCCCAGGGATATTTAACCAAAATAAGATTGGCAGCAGGTGTTTCTGCACACACACACACACACACACACACGTATACAAATGCATGTGTATATATGGGATTTATGGGAACATATAAGATGACCAATGTATATGCATGTATATATACTTTGGTGCACTCTATTTTGTGTGTGTGTGTGTGTATATGTGTGTGTCTGTGAGTAGTGTATAAGTAGGAAGAGTAAGAGCAGTGTCTGGTAATTGTTCTAGAAATTGGTCACGTACTAACTGCCTCACATCAATGAACACACACATACAGACAACTCTGCACAAGCAACACATGCAAACAGACAAACATGCACATCCTCCAACAATAATGGAATTTGAACGAACAGGCAATAAAGACACACGGTTCCATAGCAATCACACAAATTCATTTCCATTGAGTCACTCTGCCCCTGAGCACAGGAACAATGTGGGATAATGTCCTTCACAAACTACTTTTCCATCGCATTTACCCCACACTAACAACGCATCACAACCACCAACTGGAAATGCTTTTTGTCCCTCCAAATTATTGGTTATTTTACATTAATGTGGCTGTGGTACAATCTAAAAACATTGGGGGAAAAAAACAATATCGGCTGACAGAAACCACATTAAACAAAAAAGAAAATCAGTCGATATGGACGTGGAGCTTCTGGATTACATGTGAATCTTATTAATAAAATAATAACAATTATAATTGACAGCATTTCTTCAGAAGCCATGCCCTTGTTCCTTCTGCTAGCCCAGAGCAAATTACTAATATTAACTCAAACCCAGCTTTCTGAAAATATTGGGGAGTTTGTAATTATGAATTTAATATTTTCTGTACAGAAGTCATGAATCTAATCTCTGTGACAACCTGAGGGTCAAGGATCAGTGTCCAGATTCATCTCATTATATATTTTTTTAATAATAATAAAAAACGATCTAAAAAGTCCATTCACAATTCTCCACTTTGTGTAATTTTAAAATGGAATGTTCATCACTGCCAAACCATATCTAAGCTGCTTGTAAACTACTGAATCACTGGGCACACTGGATTTTCTTTCTTGTTCGAATGTTGTTAGAATGTTGTAAGAAAGTAGAATATCAACTGAGCTAATGAAAGTTCTTAACAGAGGTGGCAAACTAGGAGCAACCACAAATCATAGTGGTGAGAAATCAAACATTGCAATGGTAAGAAATGCAGCTTTGTTGTCACTGGAAAATTATATCACACATAGATGGAGAATGAAGTAAAAAAAACAGCAACAATGAAAAATACAGAGCTTTACAGAACTGAATTATAACAGGTATAAAATGGTTTATCACAAAAGTTCAAAAGATCCAAGCTCAGACTTCTCTTAGATAATCATCATCCATCAGGTGCTTGTTGGGTAGGCGGTGATTAAGTAGACGTTAGCAAAGAGAATCTGAATCCATGCGGGGAAAAAAAAGTCAATCATAACTTACTGAATTTGGTCGAGGAAGGGCAGAGTACGAGAGGCAGAAAAAAAAGCATCTCCTGCTGTGCAGAGAAAAAGGCAGCAAGAAGTCAGCAACATTCATACTGAAAGCAAACATCAAACATCATCAAACACACAGAATGAGACACTTTGATCTCGCTAGCTCCACAGGAAGCCAGCATCTTTAGAAAATCCTTCAAATGTAAATTAATTTACTACAGAAAGACTTCCTGAGGCGCTGGTGTGCAACCAAACAGCAGACTTCGGAGAGTTAAAACTCGGCAGCTGGGCTTGCTGAGATGGTTAAGCCCTAGTGAGTGATTCTTAACTCTGAGCCATGAATGTGAGGCTCCCGCCAACAGACGAACTTACACGCATGACAGAATTTTACATTACTCCTGAGTCGATTGCCAAACACACCAGGAATCTATTTGCTTTCTCAGCGCATTATCATTGCTGGCATCACGAAAAAGCTGTCTTTTCCTCAGTGGGCTTCATTTCCAGCCGAGGACGTTTAAATACTGTATGAGACTATCAGACGTGCAAAGCGCAGTTTAGCTGACACTTGGCTCACATGTGGAGTGATGCTTACGCAACATCGATGGAACTGTCGGCCTATATATTTTTGGAAGAACTAGAAGCATGAAACTTCAGTGAGTTTGTCTGATGATGTTTGGAATGTCTGATCCATCCATTTCCCATCATGAGTAAAGACACTCAAAAGGAATCAACAATCACTGTTTGCTAGCCCTTTCCAACTAGAAGCTCTAACTGTAGAAACGTCACCTTTCAATATAACTCTGTAAGACAAAATGTTAGAAATGACACTGGTCTTGTTCATTGACCATTTCAGTTTCAAATACTCATTCACTGGCCAGCCAATAAGATAAATCTCTTCCATCAGTGTTCCCCTCCCCCTGACAGAACATCCAAGAATCAATTGGAAAAAAGTCCAACTCTACATAATAAAAAACATATGACAAAGAACAGGACCCCAAAAAGTGAACTGGGGCCATCAGATGCTCAAAGCACACAGCAGACACATCAAATGTTGATACCATATCAGCCTTATACGACTCACTTCTTTGTCTTCTCTATGTATTCTCTCAACTTTATTTTATTCATGGAAAGCAGCTGATAACCATGTTATGGTCTCGCTGGTGTCTTTTGGAGTCAAAAAACACAGGAAAGCATCAATAATTAACTTTTTTTGCCATTTGTACACATACACAAAATTTGGGTACGTGGGAATTTTTGAGCAAAGCACCAAAGTAAAAAAAAAAAAGACTGAGGTAGAGGTGGATACACAATATATGACTGTAAAGTGGAGAAATATATTAAAATATGATCAAATAAATTATACGCAATTGCACCTATGGTTATTACAGATGTCCTTGCTTGCCATCAGTCTGATTGTGTTGGGGAAGAAAATGTTACAAAACTTTGTTTTTTACATGTGATCATACTGTCTGCTCTGCTTTTCCTCAGGTTGTACACTGTGTGTTTGTGTCTGAGGAAATAGTGAGCTGGATGTTGTGTTTGTCTCTTTTGATAGTGTGGCCTTTTTTCTTGCAGTGCTGTGTGTAAATGGTGTCCATGGTTTGTTTTTCAGTTTGTATGAACCTCTCAGCTATCTTTATGACACGAGAGCCTTTCCTCTCTTTCCCGGTGGTGTTGCCATGCCAAGCAGTGACCCCAGTCATGAGGATGCTCTAGATAGATCCTCTGTAGGACTGCATGAGAGGGCTAAGCACACCCTGGTCTTCCTGGGCAGTTTGATGAAATAAAGCCGCTTCTGGGCCTTTTCACTGGAGTAGTGGTATTTGTCGTCCAGCTCAGGTTTGATGTTACATGAAGGCCGATGAACTTATGCCTGTCCACCCTCACAGACATGTGATTGACAGGTCCAGGTTGATTCCTGTCTTTCGTCCAATGGCAGACCATGTCTTCTTTTGCAATCTAGTCAAGTCAAATCAAGTCAGATTTTAGTTGAATAGCAAAGAATCGCAACATAGTTTTCAGATGACACTTTAGATCTGGAAGAGGTCTGGACTACACTCTTCAAAATGATTTACAGAAACCCTTTTCCCAATGAGGAAACACTTGGCAACAGTGGCAAGGAAAATATGCCTTTACAGAAACCTTGGACAGATCCAAGCTC
>CAAKHD010004837.1:104339-196490 GCA_901007705.1 Fistularia tabacaria
TTCAGTAAGAGGAGTGACTCAAAATGTAATAAAGGGCAGGTCATGACCTCAAACACAGTTGGCATCTGAAAATATCAATAAAAATATTGGTCTGAATTCTTACCATTAAAAAAGCTTGAGAATTGGAAACAAAAGATAAATGAAGAGCCATTAAAGAAAATAACATTCAATACTAAGATTTCCTACACAGGAGGATTTTGGCCTTGGAGAAAACTGAATAATACCATAGTCGAGACTCTGTGTGTGTTTGCAGTATGTCTTTAGTGCATAGTAGCCATGTTCTTAAAAACCTAATGTTTCCTGACATCCCACAGTTAAAGTATCATAGAAGCAGAATGATTGCCCCTGGCTAGCGAGAAAGAGACTGCCTGGGGCCTTTTGCTCTGGGCAACTGTGTGTGCGTGTGTATGTGTGTAAGTGTTTGCGTGTGGTGTGGTGAGTGTGAGTGTGAGTGTGAGTGTGAGTGTGAGTGTGAGTGTGAGTGTGAGTGTGAGTGTGAGTGTGAGTGTGAGTGTGAGTGTGAGTGTGAGTGTGAGTGTGAGGTAAAACGGCCTCTCAGCATGCAACATTCTCTGTGTCATCGGCTTAAACAGCTAAACAGGATGTTCAAGGGAAAGGGGGGGAGGAAGACAGGAGGAGAGAGACAAAAAAAAAGAAAAAAAAGGAAGAGTGCTTTGCCAACAAAAAGCATTACAGCCTGGCACAGTGCTGGACTCCTCGTTTAATGAAGGGGGAAATGGAGACGAGGGATGAAGGATGAAGAAGAAAGAGTAGGAAAATCCTTGTGTTAAGTCGACCCTTGTTATCTCATTATGCTTTCCTCTTTTTCTACACTAAACCTCTACTGCGCGCGTGTGTGTGTGTGTGTGTGTGTGTGTGTGTGTGTGTGTGTGTGTGTGCATCTACAAAGAGTGCTGCAATCTCCATTAGCGGCGACACCAGAGTGCTGTGGTGTTAAAACCCGTTTGTTGTCGTTCCTGTAATAATCAAGCTGATTTATAATATTCAGTGCTAAATTATTCAAGCTTTTCTGCCTTAGAAGTTTGAGCAAATTGCTTCCTTTTCTGCCTTTTCCCTGTTTTAAGCGTGAAAGTCAAAATGGTAACGATGTGCACCGCTGGGCCTGAAACAACCAACTGTAGGCCTGCACTTGAGGTCTGATCTTCTGTTATTGCCACAGGCACAATCCCCTTTGGACCGTTTCAATGGATTGTAATCTTCAACCGCTATAAGAAGACAGTTGATGCCAAACTTGAGTCTGACTGGTGTAATTTGACAGATTATCACAATTGGGGTATGAAATGATCTGAATTTAAAATATTTTACTCTTAGTGTTGGTTACATGACAAACAGACAGACCTTAAAGATGTATCAGCACATAGCTGAGTTGGCCTGTGAATGCCGAAGTGCTGGAATGAGTTAGAGAGGAAAGGAGGGTCAGGATACAGTAATGTGTAATGTCGTCTTGTGTGAGTCCGAACAGCAAGATGAAGTCATTTCACACTCGTCTGTGAATGAAATGAGAACCCGGCGATACCATCTCTTTTCCTGCAAACTCTGTCAGCGGAGCTTTTGATCTTCTTCAGCGGAGACGAAATGATCTTCTGTCCGAGTTTTTTACAGCAAATCAGTGCCGGACAATTCTCTCCCTCTGTCTCCATTTTCTGTCTCGTTCAGAAAAGGCGCTGAGCCAAGAGTTCAAAGCCCAGATGAGATGAGCTCCACTCGCAAGGAATTACATTAGTGCCTTGCTGTCCCTTGTGCCAGCATGCAATGCATCAGAGAGTAGAGAACATTTTTATGTCTTGAAGATGACCATACACTGCTGTAAAGGACTGACAGAGTGTCACTGCATCACCTAAATTCCTGTAGCATTCACTTGCACCCTTGACAATTTTGATAACGATAAGGATGGCCAGAAGAAAGAAAATCCTGTCAAAAGGATTAGAGACACATTTGAACAAACTAAGAAAACCCTGAAAAAGCCATCTGACTGTCTGACATACACCCTTTGGACCTTTTGCAGCTGCATCGACACAAATGTTCTGTTTTGGGGGGCGTCTTTATTTTCTCTTCGATCATTCCTGCACAAAGGAAAACTGCAATTATGTAGTCTTAGTTAATATCTTTTTTTTGAGGAAAATCTAAATTGAAATTATGCAAGATGACAAACAAACATGGGATCTGGATTAGATTGCATTTTTGACGAACCAAATCAACACAGACGTCTGTGATGCTTATGTGGCCCGAATATCAAGTGTACACTTAAATGGATGCTAACTTTAGTAACAGCTATGAGTCCATTCCTATCCTAATAGTAGCGTTATTAGAATTGTGTACATTATTACTGGTCTGGAAGAGTCGTTGCTGTTTGTTCATAGTTATTGGAGCGTTGGCATTTCCCAGAGCTGCTCAAAGTCATGACAACACTCAATAAATTCTTTGTTTTGTTTTCTTTTTAGTTGTTTTTTTGGTCAGTGTGAAGCAGCTTGGAAGCCAAAATCCTGATACATTCCCACACGCTGTGTCCCAGCTGTAAATAAATTAGCTTTAGCTTCTCAAGCTGGATATTGAAATGGGTTTCGCAATGACAATGACATGCAGGCAAACACAGCCATCCAAAGAGGGAGTCATTCATGAACTGAATGGAGCGACGGTCTTTTCAAAGCTGGATCTGATGGCTGGGTACCACCAGCTGGAATTGCATTCCGACAGCCGATACATCACCACATTCACAGCGCACCTAGGCCTGAGGAGGTACAAGCGCCTCAATTTCAGCATCTCTTCATCTACTGAAGTGTTTCAAAACGCCGTTCATCAGACGGTCCTTGGCATTACCGTAGTAAAAAACTTCAGTGATGACATCATCATCCACGGTGCGACACAGGCTGACCACGACAGCAGCCTGACTGCTGTGTTCTGGCGACTGAAAGAATGCAGCCTCACAATGAATAGAAGGGAAGTGCGAGTTCAACAAGACTTGACTAGAGTTCTTCGGGTCTGTGTTATCTGATGGTGTCGTCTCAGCTGATCCAAGGAAAATCGACAGCATACACCAAGCCGACGAGCCCAAAGATGCAGCAGAGGTAAGCTTACGCTTCATTCCTGACTTTGCTACAGTCACAGAGCCACTGAGGAAGCTTACAAGGAAGGACACTCCAAGACAGTGGGGTGTGGAACAGGATGCAGCTCTGAGCAAACTGAAAGAGAGCCTCGCTAGTGACACCACGATGGCATTCTTCGACCCAAACATTGAAACAGAGCTCATCGTCGAACGCCAGTCCAGTCGGACCAGGGGCAATACTGCTACATCATCATGTATGCAAGCTGAGCGCTCAGTGATGTAGAGCGGTGCTACTCCCAAACAGAGCGTGAAGCACTCACCATCGTATGGAGCTGCGAATATTTTCATCTATACATCTACGGCAAAGAATTCACAACAGTGACGGATCATAAGCCTCTGGAGCTCATCTGGAACAACCTGAGGTCCAAGCCGACAGCCCACATCGAGCGATGGGGACTCCGACTGGGGACTCCGACTGCAGCCATACAGCCTCAAGGTGGAGTACAGTCTGACAACCCAGCAGACTCCATGTTCTGTCACCCAATACAAGCACAGACACACACCAAAAACACTCGTGCAACAAGTAGCTGAAAAGTATTTAAACTTCATCATGCTGAGCAACACACCAAAAGCAATGAGTCTGGATGAAATCAAGCATGAGACTCTCAAAAATGAGATGCATGGCACACAGTTACAAAGGACACTGTACTGAGACAATATGAGTAAAGAGTGAGCTTACAGTGTCACATGAAAATGGCATAATATTGAAGAGTTCCAGGATCGTTATTCCCTCCTCACTTAAGCACAGGGTCCTCCAGCTCGCATGCAAGGCACATCAGGGAATCACCAAGACAAAGGGCCGCCTGAGAGAAAAGGTGTGGTGTCCACACATCGACCGACAAGCTGAGGCAATGGTGAGAAACTGCCTAGCTTATCAAGATACTACACCTGAGACACACAATGAGCCTCTGTAGATGTCCGACCTCCCCGACACAGCCTGGCAAGATGTCAGTGCAGTCCTCTACAGCCCACTACCGACAGGTGAACACTTACTTGTTATCGTGGATGAGTACTCCCGATAACCCGGAGGGGAGATCATGCACTCCACCTCTGCAAACTCTGTTGTCCCTGTCATGGACAAGATCTTCTCGATGGTTGAACAGTGATGACAGACAATGGCCCCCCCCTACAACGATGAGCAGTTTAGCAAATTTGCGGCCTACATGCGGTTCGGCCATCGAAGATTGCACCATTGTGGCCTCAGGCAAGCACTAATGTAGAGAGGTTCATGAGAAAACTCAGAAAGTGCCTCCATGTTGCCCACATGGAGAACATGCCCTGGAAACAGCATCTCCACATGTTCCTACGTAAGTACCATGCAACACCACACAGCACAACAACCTGCTGAGTTGCTGCTCAAACGCAGGATACACACAAAGATCCTTCAGTGAGCATGCCCATCAGACCGGACGAGGTTCTTTGCAGTAGAGACCGCAAGGCCAAAGCCAAAGGGAAGGTGTACTCAGACACTCGCCGTCACGACATTGTTGTGCTCTCAGCCCAGGCACAATAAACTTACCCAAGCCTACAATCCCAAGCCGTACAGAGTGACCACCGTCAAGGGCTCTATGGTCATAGCTGAGCGGAGTGGACACTGTGTGACAAGAAACTCCCTTTCTTCAAGAGGCTCAACCCTCACCTGTGCGACATATCTGCAGTAAAAGAAGAGGATGAAGTCACTGCTGACACAGTCCTGGAGTTGGCAAGGTACCCGGCCAGGCACCAAGAGCCTCAGCAGTACCTCAGGGACTTTGATACAGCCAGAAGAAAACAGGCAACTAAAAAAAAAATGTCATTGCGAAATGGCCTGAATTTGTTTGAGTTTGAAAAGAGCTGAAAAACAAAATGTTATCGTTGTCTTTATATGGTTGTTCACTTTATGCTCTATACTTGAAATTACCTTAAGGAAAACATTGAAATCTAAGTGCGTACTTCATATTGTTTATTGTTGTATTTGCTCTATATTTGAAACTATCTATAAGGTTGTTTCTCTGCTCTATATATGAAATCTGCACTTACCTGTTTTATTCTCTCAGATTTACCGGTTTATGCACCAAAGAAATCTAATCATTTACCTACTTTCATGTTCAATGTTTGAGTGTTGAAGTAACCAAAAGTGGTCGACAACTTTGAATTACAAAAAAAAAGGTGATGTAATATTCAGAACAACCAGTAAACTAAATTGATGTTTCTGTTTGCACGTACTGCTTGTGTCATGATGCTGGTGTAAGCGTATACTGGACGTGATGTCTTGGGCCCAAGTTCCGTAAGCTCCCTCAGCAATAAAGCGGCATATTGTGAAGCTCCGTGTCATCATTCTGAATATATCATATAAGTACAACACATAAATATCACAAGTATTGCAATCTTTGGCTCGTGAACTGGTTGTAGAGCAGAAAAATAACAAACATTCAAAGTAAAGAAAAAGGTGAATTGTACACCCCATATATTAGCTAAATGTTCAAAGCACTTTTTGATAATTATGTTTAGAGCATTCTACCACAGTGTGGCAAAAACTGCAATCGAGTGTGTTTTATGGAGGTAATACAATTTCTGTTTGCTTGATTGTTAATGTTTTGTTTTTTTTTCCCAGATATAATCTAATAATGGGAATAAACACTGACTTGCTTGTCTAATGAGGCTCTCAGTTATTCATGTCATGGTTAATCCTTGTCAGATCTTATCATGCCAACTGGACAGTTCATGTACTGAAGAAGTCTCTCGGATGAAAGGTGAAACACCTTCAAGTGAAGAAATCAAATCCAGTGGCCACAATAAGATTTGACAAACATAGACCTGCTTTTTGTAGGTTTTCCATTAAGTCTTGTTTGTATCTTACTCTCCTTCTGTGAATTGTAGACAGGAGAAGAAGACTAGTAACAATTGATACAGTATTGTTTAAGAAATAATTTCTATCGATATTGATCAGTGCTCATATCTACAGCAGCTGCATGATCCTAAGAACGCACTGGAAATTCCCTGTTTCGCTGCACCTTCTCTTTTTGGCTCTGTGTCACAAAGTTTAAGCTTTAATTTCTCACTTAAAATGTTTCACTCAGTTCTTACCTCGTGCAGATGCCTCCAAACCCAACTCACCCCTGAGGAATTTTTGTGATTATTCATGTCTGCTTACACTTCACACACAGGTTTGGAATGATTTTCAGTTTATTACACTATGGGTCTCAATTTCATAGTTTTTGGTGATCAGTCCTATTAGCAATGATAAAATTAGGTAAATAATTGAAATAAAGGTTAACGTGTCTACAAGGCATTTTAAGCTGAAATCAGTAGCCACTGCTTTTGAAAGTACGACAACACTAGGGTTCATAGTTTGGAGGAAAGCAGTTTAAGCTTTGACGAATATAAAATTTATTTACTGCAATATATTTACATGGAAACTAGTTTTGAGGCTGTATGATTTTCCTGATTTATGGCTTCTATCAAACTTCTTTTTGTCAATGTTGCAACATATTTAAATCTAGGCAAGTATAGTGGAGTGGAAACTCTAAGAATTAGGAGCCACTAGGCCTTATATAATTTAATTTGGAAGTTACTGTGTCAATGCTAATTTCTTGCAAAAGGGTGAAGGTACATGAAAGTCTCAAGCTTGTGGTTGTCTCTCACACTGCCTTTCTCTCTCTCACTCTCTCTCTCGCAGACACACACGCTCACAACGTGTTCATGCACGGCACAGCCACATACAAGGCGGGAGAGTTGAGCCATGAATCATGACTATTATCATTAGGTTAAGCACCAACCAACCCCAAAGGCAGTGAAAGCCTCTGTGGAGAAACGGTGCTCTAAATGAGCCTGATTATTATTATTGTCCTCCAAATGAGAGTGATTAGTATTGATGTCTAAATGAGTATTGAGGTTATTATTGCTGTGATTATTTTTATTATTATTATTGTGGCGCTGGCGTTATGAGGTGGAGGCAGCCTCGCTCATCTTTGCTTCATTCACTTTTAATTCCACAGGCTGCCTCTTTTACTAACAGCAGCGCCACATGCTGTCCCAAACACACACACACACACACACACACACACACACACACACACACACACACACACACACTAACTTAAACAAGGTTTTGCAGGGCATTTATACTGAAAGGTACATCTATGAAAAAAAAAATATGTCTAAAACACACTCTTTTGGTGGAGAGGGTTAAAGCGGTCATCCTTTAAACCAAACATTCCTGGTTTCGATTCCCGGCTCTTCCTAGCCTGTCAAAGTGTTGTTGAACAAGACACTGAACCCCTAACTGCTCCCCTGGTGCTGCTCAGTGGCTGCCTTCTGCTCATGGTTCATCCATTATGGGTCAATGCAGTGGTCAGATTTTGCTGATTATGTGCTGTATGTATAACTGAATGAGACAAATAAAGCAATTTCTATTTTATTCTATTCGCAATGATCTTGTTGATTTTATAAGTATGCTAAGACACTATGTAAAGCGTTACACATATAAATAAGAAACACTGTCTCACTGCTGAATTGTGATAAGGGTGGTAGTGTTTTCTTTCTTAAAATAAATTTTAGAATTAGTCCAGTGTGTGTGTGTGTGTGTGTGTGTGTGTGTGTGTGTGTGTGTGTGTGCGTGTGTGTGTGTGTGTGTGTGTGTCTGTGTGTGTGTGTGTCTGTCTGTCTGTCTGTCTGAGTGTGTGTGTGTCTTTGTATGTCAAGAAAGCTGTCAGATGCTTTCCCTGATTGGCCAATATGACAGGCATCAAAAAGCGCCGTGGGAGGAGAAAGGAGGAGGTGGGCTGCCTAGCCGTCATTCACTGCCAATCGTAAGTCCAGTGTAGCCAGCAAATCATCATATTGGCCCGCACACACACACACAGATATACACTCACACACAAAAACACACAACATGTAAGCCAGTATGTATGAGCGTGATCCATAAATCTCCATGGATACACAGTGAAACACACATTTTCATATTCAAATTAAAAAGACAGTTTTCTAGTCTACAAGACTTTCTCCCTCAATCTCTCTCCCATACATACACATACACACACACACACAAACACACCCTTCCACACGCCATGCTCATAGTCGTCTGTCTTAACACCGACAGGCATTCAGTTTGACAGAGTAATTATGATGTCCCACTCTGAAGGAGCCCTGGGCTGAGAGGTGAGAGTTATTGATCCCACACAGGAGGAAATTTATCAATGTCCAAATGCTCACCTCTGACAGGAACCCATTCCACTTAGAGCGCAGTGTTAAAATAGTTTAGCTCCGCTCAAACAACATCCCCACCACCTTTGGAAGAGGAGCAGCAAGCTGAGAGAGAAGCCGGGTGCTGGACTGGTGGAGTCAAGATGCCAAACTATCAAATATCATGTGACTGTGTCAAGGAAAAAGTATATTCATGGGATGGTTTTGGGTTCATATAATTATTTTCTGCCTCATTGACTGGCAATAAGCATTTTTGTTTATTTCATGTGGCTGTGATGCATTTGACAAGGCTGTCATATTGTTCAGTATTCAGTTACACTTATACATCAATAGAATAAATACCCCCACAGATTGAGAAACTGCTGACTCATAGCCATAACTCATTATTGTTTCTAGTGAACAAGGAATTTGTATGTGTGTGTACTCCCTTCTCAGAGACAAAAGATACAATGTTCAGACATTATGGAAGCTCCTGCTAAGAAACCAGCCTAAAGCAAATGGAACAGAAAATTTTAGACTTTTTTAAAATTCACTGTGCTATTGCTAAGTAATGTTAATTCTTATTTTCAGCAGTTAATAATTTGAAAAGGTTTCGATTAAAATGCATGTGAGTAAATAGTATAGTTGGATGATGGTTGTGTGATTGTTGCTGAATACGTTTGTATTCATTTTCACCTAAATTGCCCTCAGGGCTTTGGATCATTTGACACCAAATTCAGTTCAGTGAAATAAGATTTACTACTGCAAAGTCGATCAAAATCCATGTTTCACCCTCAGAGTAATTCATCTAATATCATTTGTTTCTGCGACTGAGAGCTACGACTGTCATGAGGACCTTTCCTTTAACTTGGAGATCAGGATATCACGGTCACTTTGGAGTTTGGATATAAAAAATTCATGTAAATCCTGCATAATTAGTGACCTGGACCCTGTTGCCTTCTTTGCATTGCAAAGGTGATTTGTGCAAGATACTAGATGATATTTGTAATATTGTTGCATTTCCATGTAGTGATATATATATTTATGTGATGTATATCACTATATATATACACACATATGTATATGTGTGTATATATATCTACATATGTATACACGTGTGTGTAAATGCATATATCAATATATCGATCAACATATATATGTGTGTGTGTATGTGTATGTACATTTATATATAGATATGATTTTAGTATTTATTTTATACAAAATTATCTTAATTATCATTTTACTCTTTTAGTAACCTAATAGTATCAGGCATTTGTATTGCATCAATTACATAGACATCAGCACTGTAACAGATTTAACCTGCATATGAAAGGGTAGAGAGTGAGTAATTCATCAACTTTAATCCATTTACCAATTTAATAGATCATAAAGAACCAGATATGTCTCCCCTGATCAACAAATGTTTGATAAATATTTCTGTCCGAAGTCTGTTTTGACAATTCAATTTCAACCATGAATGGTGGCAAAAGTGTCCTGAGAAACACATTGATCATAGATGTGCTGAATGTGCCCACATATTCCTCATGTTATGGGACAGGTGTTTTGTTAAACTGTCATTTTGTTAAAACAGTCATTATTTCTCATGTAGAGAAAAAGCAGACGCTCCTTGGCCGATGTGAAGACACCGGCACATCATATTTCACACACAGGATCAATAGCGGGTGTTATGGTATGGAACTGTGACATAGTTGTTTATCAGTGATGACACTTAAATGGGTGGGTCAAAACTAGTTTCTTATCTAAAGTGGTTGACCAGGCCACTACTCCTTCAAACTGTCTTGCCGATTTCAGATTTTTTTTTTTAAATAAAGGAATAAAATCAAAAAACTCTGAGGAGAGATCAGCAGTAATCTATCACAACTCTACATTCTGAGTATAGGAAAACAAACCTCTAATATGGTCTTTGGCAACTGCCTTGCAATTATAATCTGCACCCTGTCAGTACTGAGAATTTACCACTGATTCAATACTTGTCTACAACAAACATCTGTATTAGAATTTATCTAAGTCTAAGGTATTTCAAGTAAATCAAAAAAGGCAAGCATGGCAAAAAGATATTTTGAAATGGCTTTTATTTCCCTTTTAGTTTTTAGCTTCATTAGTAAGTAGACTAGTCTAAATGTAAATTATTTGGTGAAAGAGATACATTATTTTGATATCAGCACCAACATAGTACTTTGGCTTAGTCACCAAAAGGGACTACTCACTATTGAAATTTGTTATTATATTATATCTAACAGTAAAAGTACTTGTATTTTCCTTGAACACAATGATATGATTGTAATAATAATTGAAGCCTTTTGACCAGTGACCAAGTGATAATACTGTTAATTATCCTTTTTAATAGATCAATCAAGGTCATAGATGCCAAACATAAAATCTTGGACAAATATGCTTGTTGCAAATCCATCTCCAATGGATACAATAGGACTGTATTGTAAAAATATCAGACTTACTTTAGAATTTCAACACACTGTCTTGGTCTCAGGTCTGAGGTGTGGTCCTGAGTCTCTGACTTTGAAAATGACAATAAATGTTTACCTTTTAAGGCTGAAGACATGGTGCAGGATTATAATGTTGCCATGGTTAAAGAAATTGCAGTTTTATTCACACTTCTGATAAGCACTGCAGAAAGTGGCACAACTCAATAAATTCTGAAAGATGAAAACGAGGGTTCTGCATGGGTGCACCCAAAGCACTGGACCTAACCACTGGGGTGAAGAAAATCAATGGAGAGAAGAAGAAGAAAAGAAGGGTGATTCGTATCTTGGACAATAGAGAGCAAGGTGGTTATGCTACGTCGCTGCTTCTACAAACACAGCTGTTTAAGCTTAAAGTTACAGTTACAGTTACAGTTCTAGTACCATATGTCAACAGCCAACATAATACAAAATGAAAAACCAATCACATCATAGTGTGTGGGTTTATGTTATTTCTTCACACTCAGTGACTTGACCATCCTGACCACCATCACACTAACCCAACACCTGTGGACATCTGCCAGGGGCATCAGGCCATGTCTGGGCCTTCATTTTTCTCAGACAATGAGCAGAATCCTTTCCCCTTCATCCAAACTCTCAATCATTATTGACTGAGAATTATTGATCAGGGCTTGGGCCTGCTTAGAGCCTATTAGTCAAACTCTTTCAGCAGTTTTGAAAAGAGCACAAGGCTGATAGAGTTATGAAGAAGGCAGTTGGGGCTGATTTGTATTTTCTGGAAACTCCAGTTTAGTAGATTTATGCAGATTGGACACCAGAAAAGCGAGCACTTGCCCAGCCCATCCCTCAAGGATCTACTGCCACAGAATCAACATTAGTTCAAGAAAGCCAAGGTTCCAGGTGAAATCTCCAACATTGAAGTTAGAGTGCACAACAGCTGCCACACTTAATTTTTTTTCTTTGCTTTTTTTGATGTTTTGCCCGAGGCCTATCCTACTAAAGAGAAGTAATTTGGCTTATCTTATCCCAGAGACCTAGCAGCTGCTTTTTATTCTTTTTTGTGGGGTCTTTTTTTCTCATTTAGTCCAACAAAGATTGTCCTCATAGATTGACCTTCTCTGTGCCTGCAGGCCATTGCCCTCATGCCAGTAACTAGATAACACACTCTATCAGAGATTTGAGAAAATCATTGGGAAAGCAGTGGGGCTGATAGTGGCATCAATCCTAACCTGACACCAGGCTGGGTCAACCATTTATCTCTCCACACTGCCTCTGGTCACAACAGTGGCCATCTTGCTCTGCTACATCCTTCTTTAATAACCTTGGCCATGTCTCTTTGCAGACTGAGAGGATAAGGCATTACGGTACTCCTCGCACCTCTAGCCTGATCACTGTGGCTTTGTTTGTATTTTACCCATGAAATCCTGATTAATCACATATATGTGTATCAAATAGGCCAGACTCTCTAATAAAAACACTCTGGCTTACAAGTAAACATGAAATGTGTCTAATAAGGGGGCAAAAGCTCACAAACGAGTTAGCATAGAAGTTAATGTTGACTCCACTGTCATTAATTCCCCATGGTGTTTGACTTAAATGCCTCTATATTGGTGGAGCTTGAGATTCCCAGAGGCCTCCTAGCGATGAGATCATTGTTTTTCACTTACCAACAATGAATTTATGATCAGAGAGCTGCGAGGCTTTTAAAAAATGCCCCGCAGGATCATTACAGACCCTGTGTGTGGGCGTGCACAGCTGTATATGTGAGTATGTGTACTTGTGTGTTTGACGCCAATGAGGCCGGCAGAGCAGTGTGTCCGGGACTCATCTCGATGCTCTGTGGCACAGCCTGGATGAGTGGGGAGGTTAAATGGGGCGTCATCAATCTCAATGAAGTGCAATTATTTTCTCACTTATTAATCATTGCGGGCTAATAGCTAGTGGCAAAGCTGGGGCTGCCATTTGTCAAACTTAGCAGATTTCTGTAATTTTGTTTCCCCATTTGCCCCTAATGTTTGTGTGGACTTTGGCAGATATCTATAGAAGGATGCAATAAGTCTATGCCTCCAAGTATCTATCGCCTACCTGGACCGGAGAACTAACTGAACTTCTCGCTTTTTCTCCGTGTGAGTGATTCTTTCCATTTTGTAGCTGAGTGACTATTTCATGGTCTGTGGCAGAGCAGAATGAAAGGCTTTATTTGCAGGGTGCAGCACTGAGTGCTTATTGATGGCTAACTGCACCCCGACCTCTCCGAAGTTGACTCATTACCCCACACGGTTGTTTGTGGCTAATTCTAAAAGATGTGCAAGCCATGTTAGCTGTTGTGGTAACTCCAATGGAAAAATGAACCAAAAGGTTTCCAGGACTGGGAAATGCAGATTCAATCTGGCACAGCAACAAGACATTTACAAGGAAGGTCATTATCTAACTGGAACGATGCCTAATCAGGTCATGATTAAAGGTGGACTTGCACACCAGACTTTAGAGAGAACGAGATGTCCCGCAGAGTTTCTGCATTTAAGCTTCACCAAATCCGAATGATTCTGTATAAAATTGATTGAATGGTACTGAGAGGCACCCTGAATTCATCATGTCATTTCATTGCTCAGAAAGTCATTGTTTTCAGTAGCACTGAGGGATTTTCTCACCAAGTACAATTAGTTACTTCAGACTCCTTAAAAGTTAAACAGCTTTTTAACTTATAATTCTGTATCAAAAGTTTATCGATGTTTTTCAAATAATGTTATTGTTTCTACAAGCTTTTAGACCAGAAAGCTAGATTTAACTTGACATCCAGTTATAGATTGTGATTAAGGGTGCAAAATATTTGATCAGGAGTCTTGAAATGTGTTTTGATACAATATGTCTGGCTCTTGCATTTCTGTCCGTCGCCGTCTCAGCATTTGAAGTGGTTGAGTAGCCTAATATGTGTCGGTATTTTTAAGTATTTTCACATTTTTAAAAGGGTTAGACTGTAACAGCAACAGACAAAACTGCCAACAAATCAAACCACGAAAATTCATTTGTTGCAGTTCTGACTGATATACTGTGACATGAATAAAGACTAGTAGTTTCCTTAAGTTTAACTTAACTTTCATATTTAATTGTAAATTATTCTCATTTGATTAAAATCATAGATTTAATCCATTTGAGCTCCCTAATGGACACCTGGAACATCTGGTGAATTTTCAGTTTTTTTTTACATTTGCTCAGATTTGTACGGCACATAATGCCTTTGATATTAATGACTACAGATGAATAATCAGTGTTAATTAAGTAGTTCATTATTCTACTTGGAAGACACAAGGGAGATGTTGTGCTGTGATTTGAAATGAAATATAAAAGTAGAGATTATTCAAAGTAGCACATTTAAACAATCACTTTTTTGAAAAAATACATTTAGTAGATTACCTGAAATTAGTGAGAAATTACTCTTTTTGCAAATTTTCCTGTTCATCTATTTGTCTGTCATTATGGTGCATCTTGTTAATCTCAAAATGTATTCATTGCTTTGTTTTGTTTTTTCCTCATGAATATCCTGATAAGTTCTAGACTTAACAAATTCACTTTTTGTTTGCGTTTGCTTGTTTTTTGTAACAAAAGAAATGCCATCATGGATTGACAAGAACACCAATAACATTCATTAAAGGTTAGGGGAATGAAAATCCAGGGTGAAGCTCCAAAAATATAAGGTGATATAATCTGAATGGCTATAGTGTGTGTGTGTGTGTGTGTGCGCGCGTGCAGACGCATTTTCATACATGAATGGATTGGTAGGTGGAAATGGATTCATAATCAGTGTTAATTCTGTGATTATAGAAATTGACAATGAACATAATGACCTTACTATTGCCAATAATAAATGGACAAACCATTTTCATATGGTATCTCCATTCATAAAGGAATATTGTCTTATATATTCACTGGTTTTATGTCACCACGAGGCAAATTCATGCTTCAGAAAAACTATTTTAATTGCAGAAACACAGTCAATAGTCCCTGCACTCTGGTGCACGTTGGGTATGAGGAGCTCTTTACTGCAGTATCCAATCAAAATCCGCCTACCAGTGTCAAGAATCTCGCTGAGGCTCCTCAGCAGGATGCAGAGGATCAGCAGCTCAGCGGCTCTGTGAACCAGATGTTTCGAGTTGTGTAGGCCCGATTACACCTGATTATTAGTCCTTGTAGTTTTTCTTGCAGACACGATAGGGGTTGTAGGTATAAAGACAGAACATCAAAAAATAAATAAGAAGAAAAAATAAATAGATTAAATATTTTTTTCTGAATTCAATAAAAATGGGATGTATGACAGGCATATCTATGGCATGGGGCGATGCAGGGGTAATCATGAGGCGATGCCATGATAGTCAGGTGTCACCTGTAAGCTTAAAAGTAAATATATGTATAGATAGAAAACATCAGTGTGTCTAGATTGTTAAATTTCAGCCCCGTGGATATGTTTGGTTTTCTCGCAGTCAAGACTTTTTGGTTTTACCTACTGGTGACGGAGGCATGTGTCAATGCATGTGTGTTCAATGTGCACCACCTAGTGGCAGGAAAGTGAAATGCTGCGGAATGTTCAATCAACAAATCCATGAGCTGTTTATACGACCCTCTACCACGTTCTCTCTCTGACTGTGGACCGCTCCTGTGGCGTAGCAAAGTGTTCAAACAAAAGAAACTGGTCCATTAAAATTCACAAAGGAATATACTACTTGCTGATTGAGAAGGGGGAGGGGATGTCAGGAAATACAGTTCGTTTTTTACGATAAACAAATTGCTCCACCTGACCAGAGATGTTTCATCTTTTCTGTGTTTTTGTATCAATTGACTTCCTTATTTGACAGGATAAAGTACACTTGTGATAATGGTCAGAGTTTGTTCAGATATGTGGGAGAATCATATCTGTAAAATGAAATCTCAACTTTCTTAACGCTCCCAGAGTGTGCATTGTGACCCCACAAGGGCCCATGGGATTCTCGGGATATAGGAGTTAAGCCTATCTTATTTTCTCAGAGGTTCTGCAAAATCATCATTAGGGTCATGAGTAATTTATCTCAACATGAACAAAAGGAAGTTAAAATATCTAGAAATAATTGATAATTTTAGAAATAAATCAAAACAATAACAAACACCACAGCTAAAATGACCAAGGAATTTTAAAAGATGTATCACCAGCAAGTAACCATATACTTAATAAGATATTCAAAAACTGCAAAATTTTGCAAGAAATTCTTTGTAAAAACCTGCAAAAGATCGTTTGGAAACAGGCAAGACATTTTTCAAAAATTAGCAGGCATACATAAAGACATCTGCAAGGAAAAACGTTTTTGAAAAAACCTGAACTCAACCAACGTGTATTAAGAAATGGCCTCAAATAACCTCCAAAAAACAGCAAGGGTTCAGAAGACCTTTATAATTTAGGTGTAAGGACCAGAGAATGTCATTAAAACCTGCTCTATGATAACGCCATTAAATATGTTTTAACCAGCATCATAGTTGCATTTATGATTATGCTGATAGTAACTGATACAACGACTTTGATACTATTTACCTGGCACAATCACATGAAGCACAAAAACACATCTCTCTCCTGTACATACATCTGTTTAATATATAGGCTTTAAGAGCTAACTATCATTTGTGCATATTATTTTCTTCTTGTGTTTTCTAATTAAACTGATCTGTGTAAAAAACGACTTATTAATCGAGATGCAAATACATTTTCTGCGTACGTTTGCGCTCTGTTGTAATATCATAATTTGGCCACTAGAGGCCCCCATGAGAGAGGAGGAAATGGTATGAAAGAGTTTCCGCGTGTACTGATCGTCTCGATATCTGATTGGCAGAAACACAAGCCTAAATTTCGTTCTGGCTGGTTTAGTTGAAGGTGCAAACAATATATACAATAAAGAAATACGGATTCGTCATCACCATTCATGAAGCTGACGACCAATCTGGGGAGGAATAATGTGTGGCGTAATGCAATTAATAAATAGCACGGTTAAAACCTCGACCTTTAAACTGTATCAATTTCGAAGATTAGTGAATTGAGCCACAGGAAATGCCCTCTGCTTCTCATATCCACTGGATCCAAAAAAGAAATCCAGGCGTTGTCGGATGTACAGTGGTAGGTTCAATTGTCACGCGAAAGGACTGGCGTGTTTATTGTTTTCTAGCGAACTGTTCCTTTCAGAGCCTCGCATGTGGTCGTCACGTCCCCTCCCAGATAACTCCCCGTTTGACTCTCCGCCCAGTGCCTGAGTCTCACCGAAGATAACACTGGAAACAGGGCAGGGTCTGGTGTACTTGAAGCAACACCGACGCAAGTGTTTACTTTCTGCTTTTGACGCAGCCGGGCCTCTTGTTCCGACGCTGAATCTTCGACTGCGTTCAACTCAGGACCCTTCTCGGATTCCCGCGAGTGTCTCTCGCACTTTGAAGTGTGTTTGTGAGCTTCCTCTGTGACGTTGCTGGATTATTCCAAAGCCCGCGGTCGCCAGCAAACATGCAGCATGCCGTGCAGTCGCTTCCCCGTCTCTAACGACGGGCTCCAACGGGTAACCGCCCTGTGGAAGGCTTGGCTGTCCATGGAGCTCGCCTTCTTCTACGCTTAGAAGAGGCAGCGTTCTCCACACAAGATGAGTCAAGACCAGGATGGGATATCCTTACCCGTGCCCTGTTTTGGCGCTTTTCCCGCCAGGGAGACCCCCGCCGGGGAGAGCAGCGGCGCTCGGGGCGCATCTTGCATCCCTGCAGCCGGGACTTTCTGGCAAGACTCTGTTGTGCCGGGTGGGGGGCTCAGCTCGGCCGCCGGAAGCTTTCCGATGGACGGCGGAGGTTTGCTCTCTACTGGGAAGTCGTGCAAGAGCAGGCCGGTGACAGTTGCCTACGTGGTGAACAGCGAGGCGAGCCAGCAGAGCAACGCGGAGAGCATGGCCCTACAGTGTCTGAAGGATGCCTGCGACACGGTGGGCAGTAAGCTGGACACCGTGCACTTTGGGAAACTGGACTTTGGCGAGACGACGGTGTTGGACCGCTTCTACAACGCAGGTGAGTGTACTGAACTTTTCCAGCGGAAGCAACCGAGCTCAGAGTCATGAGAGGAAAGCTGACAGAATGTGTGTCCGTTGTTGTGCAACCAAGCAATCGGGGAAATAAAATAATTAACATGTCTAAAATGTATTTCAGTTGGAGAGTTTTTGTGTAAAGGTGTCATACATGACGTGCAGTAACTGTAGGCATGGCACTGGAATGCTTGCTTCTTCCATACAACATTCAAAGGGGTCAAAGGCCACATCTTTGCTGCATCACCCCTTTCTGATAAAGCATGTTTGTTGGAGTGGGGGTGTTCAAGGCGCTTCAGGCTCTGTAAACACAACAAAACAAACACTCAGCTTTGCAAGTCAGGGCTTGATGCCGCAGCATTCATGCCAGGTTAGTTCCTCACTTGTTTGCTACCGAAGCAGAGAACTATTTGTGCCAGAGAGACAGCTTGCCGAGGTTCTAATTTTCTCCACAGATGTGACGTTGATTGTTTTACACCCACCACCACGACCATGCACAGTTTGCTCCATTGTGCGCCTCCAGTGTTGTGCCGGAGTGTCATGGGTTGAGCATGAGGTTAGACTTTCCACTGGAATTTGCAAGCTGTACTAAACCAACGTGAATCCTCTGGCTGCAAGCACTTTCCCCTTATTTCCTCGTAGTGACTGGTAGTTGCTGGCCAACTGTTCAACTGGAAATATATAAACATTTGGAAAAAAAAAACCTCTTTGGAAAGCAGACTTTTTAGATGTTGTGGTCAAATAAAAAGCAGCTGTAATGTGCAGTGCTGGCCTGTGCATTGCGGAGCTTGTACCTGCAACTGATGGTTTCCCCCCCATACATTAAAGTTCATCATGCCATTGCCACCACAGCTCACTCTCAATCTTCTAGATTTTAGCAATATTACTATCTATCTAAATAGAATCCCCATTATGTTAACTCTGCTGTCATTCTTTCTATCTATGTCCACAACCAACAAGCTGAGTGGTTACAGGAGGCCAGAGGCATTTTCCCAGAGACTGCTACATGTATTCAAACACACTGTATCGCCCTTTTCCTGCAAGTGTGTAGAAGGGATAAATATGTCAGACAATACTACATCCCCCATACAAAGAGCTACCGGTCAGACAGCACGTTGTCTTTGTTCAGAAAGAGCCTGAGTCTGTGATTCAAAAAGAACAAAAACAAAGAGTTTCACCAAACTAGTTTAGTCAGGGGTAAATTATTGTTTTGAGAAATGCTGTTTAAAAAAAAACACTTTTACAAACCTCTTTTTTCAGCACTGGTGTACAGTACATCATGGTCTCTGCTGGTACAAAAAAGAGACCTTTAGATAATTCAAGTTCTAAAATTCTCACTCCTTCCTCGTTGATACCTTCCTACTCATTAGGTCTTCTAATGTCCACTCATTTCTTTTTTAAGTTAAGGTAAATTCGTGGTGGTTCTTAGATAATTTCTATGAGGTCTAAGGTCTTCTTTTGCATATTTGTAAGTAATTACTCATTGATTAAAGTGCAGTTTCTTGCAAATGGCTCACTAAAATCTCAAACTACAGACCACAAAATGTAATCCTATCAGCTATGTTTGCAAGTATTGTCAACGTTTCCAAAATTAGTTTTTTCCTTGATAGTGATCAATGATTTTTGGCTCTTGACAGCAGATACATTTATCATGTCATCTCTCATGTAGGAATTTTTTTAATATATAGTTATTAATATTTGTATTGATTAGTTTTAGATAAATCTGATTTCTCTGTGTCAGAAAATTAATTGTTTATTGTCACCACTAAAGTTTTGAAATGCTGCTCAAATGGCAAATGAAGCCTTTTGTCATTGGTTGTAAACTGAAGCCCAAATTTTATCAGGTATATTTGCACTTTTATGCAACTTATGATAGGATGTGAGGCAATATTACTATCTAAGTTGTTATTGGACTCTTATCAAGATGAGTGCCCCTTGATCTGCGGTCATTTTATAATGACACATTGATCACATTTGGGAAACATACTTCACATCTCACACCATTCGGGACGATATCAGTATGTTATCTAAGGGCACACACAATACGTGCATAAGCACCCATTAAAAGTATCTCCCTTGAATGTGAAGAGGCACCAAGGCCCAATGTGATAAAGATACCTGGAAAAAGAGTAATACGAAGGACAAAGCATAATGTCAAATTCAAAATGTAACAACTTAGATATACACGTGATAGTTTTATCAGACATGCAGGGCTAAAGATACATTGATCTTATGTTACTATTGTCACAGTCTGGGGATATGCACCCTGTATTGCAAGTGGGGGTCTTCTGCATAACTGTGGTATGCAGAGATTTATCATAGTGGTGAATCATTGCACTGTGCTACTTTGTAATTTTGCATGGGAACTTCAGGTGTTTTTAAAATTTTCCTTTGTTCGAAACCGCTTCCCCTCAGCCCTGGGTATTTGTGTAAATCTTATTCAGTCCTCAGCTCTTGGCTCAAAGCGTATATTTGTATTTTCCTGCAGTGACCCTAAACTGTTAACTTGTCATTATCACAGGCAGAGCTGCCAACCCTGCACAGTGGTGGATGTCCTCCTCCACTCAGCATCGGCACTGCCCAGTGGCAGTTCACAGCTTCTAGTTGAGTGTGCCTTGGGATTCGGCAGCATGAGACCTTGCACTCCCCGTCCTGAAATCCTATCAGCTGGCCCTCTACTAAGTTGTTTATCCTCCCTCCTATTTACTCAGTATGCTTGGCTGCTTGTCAGGTTAGAGAGCACAAGGTCAGAAGGAATTAGCCCACAAGCCAGTCACTGGCGCCTGAGGAAGAGTGCCCCTCAGTAGAATGTGAGTGGTATTAGAGTCCAAATAAACACCAAGTCACTGTCATAGAAATCCCGGTTACAGTGGAAATGAATCATGAATAAATAATTTTTAAGTGTCAATGTCATATTGCTCTCGGTTTGTACTTTGTTTATATTACACCATTGGCAGTTATAAAGCAGAAATGCTAAAAATGGCTGTATGGCAAATCTCAATCTCAATCTCAGTTAAACTCCAGGACTAATATTTTCTTGGAATTGGTGAATCAGAGTGGGCCTCAGGTCTTATCACTTGGTCGTTTTTGGTCAGAGACAGCAGGGACATTTACCCAGCTCTTTAGAGAGCAGTAAGAAGGTGAGAGAGCTGACTGAAATCTGTAACAGTAATAAAAAAAATTAAATGGACTCGATCTTCTTTTGTTCAAGCATTGTCACTGGAAGATTAAATCAGAACTGCTGAATCATGAAAGGAAATAAATTTAGCTGCCTTTATAATGCTCTTGTCTCATACTTAATATTATTTTCCTACGTGTAGAAGGTTCAGTCAGAGTATTAAAATGCACTGCACTGTGAAAGAGTGAAGAGCAATCTCAGTCATAATTATGCAATGGTTTTCTCACAGATGCCGCTTGTAATGTGCTAACTTGGCACACGAAACAAGGGCCACTTTCAAATCTGCGTGGCTGATTGGAGTAGCAATGGGTGGTTATGGCAAACATGACAAAGTCCATTCTATGTCATGGGGTTCTATAGAGCCACTACCCTTCCCTGTGATAATTTAGAAATAATGCAATTGCTCTGCTTTAGCAGATTTGCTTCAGAATTCAAGATTCTGCAACGGCCCATGTCACACCCCTTCACCAACTACTGTTGAAAATTGTACTTTTATGTAATCCTGCTGACAGGGTGAGTGTCAGATGAAAGAAACTTTTATGGAGTTAAATTGTATTACAGTGGTTGTTCCAACATTTTCTCTGGTTCAAAAATGTTCTCTTTTGTTATCAGTGATAATCAAACCAACCAAGCCTACTTTTTCTGTCCCCCAGAAAAACATTTCAGTCAAGGCATTCGGCAGAATTTTCTGCAAAGCCTTTCATTAATGACTGAATTGAAGTATTTCTGAACATTAGCATACTGCAACTCTCAAAAAATTCCCTGAGCAGTGTTAAGGTCAAACAAAAGCTGTCACTTCTCCTTAAAGTGTCAAATAACCAAAAGTGGCACCCTCAAAAACAGAACAGCTTTGAGGAGTCGCTTTGAAATTCCATAATATTCTGTTTGGCTATTGTTTTTTGGCTATGTTCATTTTGATTCATTAAAGGTTAATGTGTGCTCTCGACTTTCCTAATCTGATTTTAAATCAAAAGGGTCTTTGAGCATTTTTGTCTTCTGTGCTAAGGTTACCAACTTTGCCCAGATCTGCACAGTTATATGTGTCTGACTCGCAGCATGCTGGTCTGACCCAGTGTGTTTTTCAGCTGAGGATGAATTCACATTCTGTTCCCGGCTCCCCCACCCCTTGGGGCCGAGGCATAGCAGTTTGTGGAATATCACAGTGTGAAAACGCAACAAAGTGGAGCAGAGGTAAAAAAAAAAAAAAGGCAGCTACCAGGAGAGCAGGCTAGTCTCATTTCCTGCATCGTGGTGTTTCTCCGGCTTGTGGTTGTTTTCTTTCTAACATGTCTGTGCCTAAAAATAAAGGGAGCATAAATTTTTCTCATTGTGAAGGCATGAACATGACTGCATAACCACTGTCTAGAGTTTCCAATGAAACATATGGGGGGGGAGGAATGACAGAAAATGCACATTCGAAAGACTTGTGTCATGTTTTGTTGTTTTTTTTGTCTGAAATTTGACCTCTTGCACGTCGTCCTAGTTCAGAATACGACATGGATATATGACCTTTTCCAGAAATATTTTCCACTTTTTTTTCCCTCTGGGTTTCACTTCTTACACTGTCAAATCCTTGCATGCCACAAGTATTTAAATCTCTCAGGTGAAAAACACTAGATTGCTAGTCTTTGTCTTCTTTGTCCTTTCAAGGCAACACTTGAGATTTAACTGCTTTTGCCAGCTTCAGGACAGTTCTTCTTCACAAATAACTAACATCACTATCAAATTTTATTACTTATTTCATAATTCCACATCAAAGGGAGGCTGTAGGCTACGGTATATTGTAGGTACTCGTACTTCCGTAGCGCATCTAAAATAAAATGTAGTTATAACAATGCAGTCTCTTTGCGCAGGGTCAAACCTCAAATTGGTGTTCTCAGTCCGCCCCTTGATATCAAAGTCCCACCAACTCTACTTCTGGTCTGAGCTGTTGACGGGCATTTCACTGCCTCTAGTTCAGCTGAAATTGTTCAATATTTATTAGGTTCACTTTGACTGTCATGAAGAACCACAGCAAGTTGCTGCGTAATTACAGCTCAGCTCAAACGCAGCCCCAAGGAGTAGAAAAAGTGTAGGAGTACAAACTCTGATTTGCTGTCTGTAAAGTACTTTTGGTACTTAAGATAGCAGCTATGTTTCAAGGAGCTGATTAGACACAGACTTTTATTTGCACATCTCTCCTCGAACTGCCATCTTACCATGGTGGAGGGGTTTACGTGTCCCAGTGATCTGAGGATCTATTTGCCTTGGGAACTTTATGCCCCTCGTAGGTTCACACAATGCAAATAGATCCTAGGTCAGGGATTAGAAAAGTCAAGTTCAGAAGACCCCATGATGAAAAAGACAAATGTACTTTGTATTCCTTCACCCTGATGTGGATCACTGGGGCCCCCCTCTGGAGCAAGGCCTGGGGTTGGGGCTTGCCGATGAGCACCTGGTGGCTGGGTGTGCACCCACCCTGCTACAGTGCAGTCCTGTCAGAAAGCGCTTCAATTCCTACCTCCGTCAGAACTTCAACCAAGTTCTGGGGAAGGCAGAGGGGAATTGAGTGGGAGTGGGCTATGTTCTATGCCTACAATGTTGAGATGGCTGACCAGAGTTGTAGCCACAAGTTGATTGGTGCCTGTTGTGTCAGTAACCTCTGAACCCATTGATTAATATCGGTGGTGAGGAATGCTGTCAAGTTGAAGGAGTCCTATTGGACCTTTTTGGCCAATGGCGCTCCGGAGGCAGCAGACAGGTACTGGCAAGCCAAACAAAACAAATTCTCAGAGGTCGCTGAGGCAAAAAACAGTGAGGCTTCCGGACAGCTTTTGGGAGATCCTGGTTTACCATCCTCTGGCTCAGGAGTGGGGAAGCAGTGCTCTATCAACACTGTGTATAGTTGGGATCGGGTGCTGCTGACCTCTTGTGAAGACATTGCAGGTTGGTGGGGGGACAACTTCATAGACATTCTCTATCCCACCAACATGTCTTCCTTCTAGGACACGCTGAAGGCACTATGGACTCTCCAGCATGGGAAGCTATCCCAGGAAATTTGTGCTGAACTCTGCGCCACTTTCATAAATTTCAATCCAGTTTCCTCCACTGGTGGTAAATGGTAACCCTAATGTTGGTAGATTGAATGCCAATCAAAGTCTGTCATCCAACCTTTCCTACGGCACTTTGCCAGTCAACTGAAATACAGTAGTCCCTCGCTATATCGCAGTTCTCCTTCGTGGTCAATCTGTATCGTGGTACAATTTTATAATGCAGATTTTTCACAGTACCCTGTTTTGCACGGTAAAAATGTATTGTAGCAGCTGACTGGACGTGTTGATGAGTTGTCTGTTAACAAACCTTTCTTTTATTAGAACAGTTAGCCCAAAAAAAAGAAGAGCAGCTCAAATTAACCTCTGGTCCTGTCATACTCGCACACACCCCACTCCCTCAGTCTCTCATTCAAACACATTCACAGACAGTATTAAATCACAGAACTCCAAACATTATTCTCATCATTACCGGAGGGTCCCGACTGTATTTTTATATATTTGTTATTTCAATTACTTTTACGGTCAAACAAGCATTTTCTATGGTGGCGACCAAGCAGAGCATGGTGTTCTGTATCCTGAGCTCTGATTGGCTCATTGACCATTGCATTATTCTCTGTATTTCTTGTGCATAGCGTGCATTCAGCTGCTCACCTTATCCATCTCGCGCTGTACTATACATGCGATTGCTACTTGTTTAGGAACATAGGAAGTGTTTATAAGAGTGTGGGAAAGTTTGATAAGACTCGTGGGAGGGTCATAAAGCTTTACAATATTTATAAATAATAAAACAAAAATATGGTCATCACTTCACGGATATTCGTTTATCACAGCTGGCTCTAGAACGTAGCCCCAACGATAAAAGAGGGACAACTGTACATTGCAGCCAGTCTGAATTCTCGTTATTTTCTGACACACGAGTCCCCAAGCATGTGCAGTCAACCATGTGCAAGCAACTGCAAGCTCCAGCGAGCTAACCAGCAAGTTTGGCTCTCAAATTAATTCTTCTAAAGAAAGGGTAAAACATGTGTAGGAGCTGAATCAAGTAAGAAACCCAACCACTGCCATGCACAATGGAAGGAAGACTTTTTTTTTCTACAATGTCGCCTTCAAAGTGCATTTGATTGATCTGTCAATCTACTTTTGGACTGTTCATAAAACCAGTCACTCAAATTTCTCGACAAAAAGCGAGATGAGAAGGAGAAAGGAAAAGGAACTAAAATCAAGGTTTTCTGGACAGCAGTCATTTTTCTCCGTGCTAATTTCAAAATCTCGAGACCGGCTACAATCAGCTACTGTCCCTACTGTCCCTACTGTCCGGACCATGCCGCTGAAAGTCATCAGAGTATGGTTACTACAAAAAATGTAGTCATTTGTAGTGTGCGATAAGGGTTCATGCAGTTATCCAAGGTGCACAAATTGTGTTAAGTATACTCAGTAGATACATAAATAAATGTGTATTCAGCATTTTTAGTGTCGGTAGATCATTTTCACATGGTCATTGGAAAAGTAGCTCACAGGGTGAAAAAGTGTGGGCACCCCTCTCCTAAATAATTTAGAGTATTTGCGGTTAAGCAATTGTATGTTTTGTAATGATTGAAACAAGAGCCTAATTTTCTTAAAGAAATCTACTTTAGATTCAAGAGTGCAAACATACACCAACAAACCATAACTGTTTAAAAAAAACAACAAAAAAAAAACGGTTAAAATGTGCAACAACATACCAGAATGAAAAGCTAGGTTTCTTGCAGATACAGGCAACAAATCCTCGATTAGTTATGTTTGCCAAGTACTCGACAACTAATATGAAATGTTCTGCGTATTGGCCAAATTATAGATTTGAACTGTTAATTTTGTTCAAAACATAAAGTTTTAAAACTTTCTGTCCTTGCTGCAGATATCTTCTGACCAATCGTCTGGGGACTTAGAAATACAATGCATTTAGTGGAAACAGTAATAGAATGGTATATAATAAAGCAATGCCATTTGCTTTTGTATAGTTCCCATAAAACAAAAACAAAAAAGAAGGGAATCCATCCTTTATCCTGTTTTCCTTTGATTAACAAACTTGGGGTAGAGTGACTCAAACAGTATTTAAGTCAAATAAATATTAATTCTGTTTGGCAACAAACTCAGGAGATAGAGACATTATACTCAAATAATCAATATCCGTTTGAACTGTCTCCAATGCTATTTCAATTCTGTGAAGATTTTACATTGAGTAACCACCTTTAAAATGCACTGGTGGAGGTTTGGAAAGCACACAGCTGGGGCCAGGCAGGATCTATAAAGAGGAGCCAGTAAACACCAGAATGATCTCTGATGAATTCACGCAGCTCTCTGCTCTCAGCGCTGCTCATCACCCTTCCCTCCCTTCAGCTGGGCAACAGAAACCTGCTGCAGCTGGCTGAGTGCTGCCGAGAGGTGTTAAGAGTGCTGAGATATTTTGCCTCAACTGTTTTGAAGATAATCTATATTTTGGTGGTCAACAGAGGTAAAGACGAGCAACAACAAAAATTGCTTGACTTTTTGGTTCGAAAAATGTGAACAGACATTGGATTAAAAACAAACTAGCACAAAAAAGAAAATTCCAGCTCTATGTACCTCAACCGCCACATGCCTTTTAAATCCCAATTCTTGTTCCAAAGACTGACATTTGTTATATGGATGAAAAGCGTTGTTCTTCATTGTGACTACCTGCATCTTTACTGAAGGGAACATTGACAGCCATTGTCTTTTTATTTAGTAGTTCCTCATCTTGAGTCTTTATCAAATTCAGTGTTATTCCAGAAGCAAGAGACATATAATAATGTGGGGGTGCATTTGAATAAATGTCCCTGTAATCTTCATCTTCATCTAAAATTATGAGTCAGAGGGGGTTGTTTATGTCAAATGACCTATATGAATTGAAAAGCTTCTCCAAATGTAATATTGATGGGGTCTCCTGCCAGCAAAGAAATTGAGTATCTTTTATTCATCAACCAATCTTGGCAGTCAGAATGTTGACACTTGTTTGACTTATTTCTAAAAGTGTCTCAGGAATATATCTATGTATGTATCCATATATCTTCTTTTCCTTTTGACTTTTCCCTTCAGGGGTCGCCACAGCAAATCAGCCTTCTCCATCTAACCCTATTCTCTGTATCCTCCTCTCTCCCACCAACTAACTTCATGTCCTCTCTCACTATGTCCATAAATCTTCTCTTTGGTCTCCCTCTTAACCTCCTGCCTGGCAGATCCAATTCCAGCATCCGTCTACCAATATATTTACTATCCCTCCTCTGTACATGACCGAACAATCTCAGTCTGGCTTCTCTGACCTTCTCTCCAAAACATCCAAAATGCGCTCTCCCTCTGATGGTTACTCATTCCTGATCCTATCCATCCTCGTCACTAACAAAGAGAACCTCAACAGCTTCATCTCTGCCAGCTCATGTTCTGCCTCCTGTCATTTCATCATTGTCATTGTTTCTAGACCATAGCTCCCCTCCTTCTTCGACCCACAGTAGCCCAATTTCCCCAGGTACCCTGGAGGTTATCGGCACCGATGGTGGTCGTTGTTAACCCAGGCCTTGACCGATCCGGTATGAAATTCTAAGGTTCGATTCGCATATTTGGTTTTGGCAAAAGTTTTACTCCGGATGCCCTTCCTGACGCAACCCTCTGCATCTATCTGGGCTTGGGACCAGCTCAGGGAGACACTGGCCTACCCCCCCCCCCCCTCCGAGTCTGACTCTGGGAGACACTGGCCCCTGCCAGCCTGAGGCTGGATTATCTGAATAAGATCCTAAGTTTTTACTTTTCACACTTGCACTAAGTTGGTCATTCCCTAACTTCTTGTAAAGCAAAGATTGACAACTCTTGTCTGTTTAATCGCTTTTCATTGTTCAACGTTACTTCTTTGTGAGGAACTTTGGTGGTGACACACAAGATTTTGCTAGCTCAGACCTGTGAACAGTGGGGCAAGGAGAGACGATCACCAGTAACTCCCCTGCTCAAACTTATCACAAGGGGTTATTTGTCCCTCTCACAGATGACAGATGTATTTGCTCTGCTGGTGAATCACTGTTGGTCTGAAATTACCCATTAGGTAGAAGAGTGAGAGCAGAGGAACTCTTCGGCTCCGCATAATGAGTCTGTTGACGCAGAGGTGGAAAGAGAAGAAAACACAGAGAGCAGTGTTTGTCTGTCACTACTGGAAAAAAGCCTCCCTTTGTTTCCTGTAGTTGTCAGAGCCTGATAGGTGGACAGCATGTCCAGCCCCACCGTGAGTGCATGGAGGCCTCAGACAGCACATATTCTGTTAGCTGTCGAGGACACGTACTGTTGTAATAAGTGCAGGAACTGACGACTTTTCTAGGACATCACGATCTGAGCACTGAATGAACTCTTTGGCAGCACAGCAGTGTGTTATGATAGTCAGCACTAGATTTTCAGTTCAAGGCTAGGAATTTTCCGACCCTTTTGCCAGAAGCTGCAGATCCTGCTGGCATGACTGACACTTGATATTTACTCCAATTGACCTATTGATCCAGCTCATGAGGGAATGACGTTGGAGTCACTGGGGTATTAACTATATTTGTATTCAGTGACATGTTTTTAAAGCACAGATCGGATTACTGTTTTCATTTGTATTTTTAAAGAATGGCTCCACTCATGTCTTTGACACAAGAATCAATGACTGGGGACAAATTTATCGCATGGTGACTGCTGCTAAACATTGCTCGTCACCACACACACCTTGTGACACTGACACACAAATAACGTGGTTTTACAGAGGGTCATTATCTGTACAGCATCAGATGCATCTCTGTCTCCCAGAACAATGAAGACCAGTTGATATTGACTCATCATTGTTATCAATAAGTCAATTCCATTGTTCTTTGACCACCGAAGCATTTTATCTGGACTCAATGTATTTCTTGTTTGTTCAGAAAAGGCAGCCATTCTTGTTTTCAAACATTCAACACAGGGAGCTGAAAAATGTTCAGACTAGACAAAAATGGCATATATTAATGATAGCGAAGGGATGCAACAAATAACAGAACTGCCATATCTTTGATGCACAAGGACAACAATTCAAAAAAATAGGACTTTTTCTCAAGAACCCAGACTATCCTCTCTGCCTGCAAGGATCAGACATACAATATCTGTGCCAACAGTTTTAACTTTCTGCAGATATACTGTATCACAGCAACCTCAAAAATGAGCCCAAAGAGCAACATTGCATCTACGAAGCTTAAGAGACTTATAAACCCCACTATGCCCGGAGTTAGTATAAGTGCAAAAAAGGTTGGATGCACACACAAAGTTATGTAGTTTACTTATTCATTCTATTTATAAGTCCTTGAACATTTCGAAGTATTTGTTGCAAAACTGGCAAACGAGATTCTCTGGTGATTATAGCGAATCCTAATGACGATAATTTCTTGACTTAATAATGATCAGAACAACAAGCCAGAATATTAGAACTACATGATTCCATAAAATGTGTACATTTTCACCCAAAAACTACATAAGTTCAAAAGGTGATGTCTTATTTATTTTTTTATTTTTTTATAAATTATAGCTGAAATTAAGTACTTCTAAGCGTAGAATTGTAATACATTGAATGAAATGTCACTGTATCACTGCAACTATTTGTTGGTTGCTTTAATTGTTTTGGTTGTAGGCTTCTCTATGCATCAAGAAGTGCACTGCCCCAATGTAAGAGGTTTGAAAAAAATCGATGAATCGTCTGCTGCACTCATCTATGTTCTATTGACACTTCTACCTAAAGATGTTTTCCTTAGTTTGTTATGAGACAGGCTAGTCTTAACACAGTGATACCCTAAATGAATGTGTACAGTTGGCACAAAACCTCCTCAATTTACATGGTACACTGAGCCTCTGCATAAAGTGATGCCTGCAATCAACATCTCTATGAGGACATATGAATGCAATGTTGAAGTAAAAATAAATCCTGCTTGATAAAAGAGCTAAATTATGTAATGATATAAAGCAATTGTGTTCACCACCTTGAAACAGTATGCTTCTTGTCCTTCAGACATTGCTGTGGTGGAAATGACAGACGCCTTCCGCCAGCCCTCGCTCTTCTACCACCTGGGAGTAAGAGAGAGCTTCAGCATGGCCAACAACATCATCCTTTACTGCGACACTAATACCGATGCTCTCCAGTCTCTACAGGTAAGCCTTTGATTGTGCGCAGGCCCATCACTTCCTTCATCAGTTCGGTGTTGAGGGTAGTGGTGGGAAAACAAGACCACCAGAAAAATAGCATTTCCCCAGGAGCTATTTTGGTAGTATGGAGGGTAGCATAAGCAGGGTAAAATCTATTGAATTATTTGCGCTCTTAGTGAATTTGTTGTTTTTTGCTTTGCATGGGCAGAGTCAGCACTCTACAGAGTGCCCTTCTAGTTTTCCATGGGACAGCTTTGGTCAAAGATGTTTCTCGCCTCTCCTATAATGTATAGAACAAGGAATGGGTGAATTTTGTGGTCAATCATTAGAAATGTATATAAATGTATAGCTTTTGCAATTTTTGATGGTGTTGGAAGTAACTCACCTAAGTTACAACAAAGAAATCCTCTTCTAACGCGTAGCACCTTACAAATGTAAATTTTCAAGTGATATAGAAATATTTACGGACAATATATAGCTCAACTTATCTAATTCCCTTTTTGTTTACCATCTCAGGAAAATTACTTTCTCAGGAGAAAACTGGAAACTACACATTGATTACCATGGGGTTTATGGGTAATTTTCTACTTCCAAAACATTGTTTCCTGGAGGGAGCTTCCAGACAGCAAGTGCTCTGTAAACCGTGAAGTGCATTTTCTGTGAGTTGAATTGCAAGCAGTAACAAAACCCCAATCCATTAGAGGGCTGGAATATAATATAAACATCCACAGGGAGAGAATTTCATGGAATCCAAGGCTGAAGCTGAGCGCATGAAAAATTCCTGCTGTCTGCAACTTGGTCAAAAGGAACAGCAGAAGCTTTGTTTCAGTTTGCAGGCCAGTGAGATGGTAATCCACTGTAGAGTCAGCACACAGCCCAGCTTCTCAGGGGGGGGTTCATATCCAGTGGAGATTTGGTGAAGAAGTTAAGATAAATACGCATAAAGCGTTGCCTTTTATGGTGTGAAAATTGCTTCTCAAAACTGGTACACGAGTAGGGTTTTCCCCTTCCTGTGGTCTGTCATGGTGCCCGTCTGCCTGGCTCTGCCCCAAACCATCTGCTCCCAAAAAAGCCTTTGGTTTCCTCAGATCGCTATCGGACTGAGTTTTTTTTCTTCATTTTGTAAAGGCTGCTCTTTGTACATTTCTACAAACACAAGTGCTATTTTTGAAAGCACTTAAATGTATTTTGGTCATAGGAGTATTCTTGTTGTAATCATCTTGTCGTGGCAACTGGACTTAAATTTCTTCTCCTGAAGACGTTTCACCCCTCATCCAAGAGGCCTCTTCAGTTCTAATGACCTGTGGGGAGTTTCTGAATATAACTGCCAGCGTTTTGGACGGGTACAGGTTATGCTGGCTTGTTATGTAAATGTAAGAGATGATTGCCAGAAACCAGGTCTAAAGTGGGTTGTCATGCTAATGGGGGTGTTGTTCGTTGGGGAAAAAAGCAACTTCTGTGAGATTATCTGGATTGGAACGTGAAAAGGTAAAGCAAAACAAAGAGTGAAACCTGTTGGATCACATGCACTGAGGCCCATGTGGAAGTTACAGGGGACTGGTTCTGGTGATGGATCTTTCTTGGTTGTTTGGAGGGTGTAGATGGGCCCGGTCCGTGTGTGCAGATCCGTCTTGGTATTGTCCATATTCTGGCCAGAGAAGACAGATTGTTCGAGAGAGGAGTCAAAGAAGCCATCTTTGTCAAAACAGAAAAAAACATCTCTAAACAGAAGAGGGGTGCTATTTTCACAGTGATTAAATCTTCCATGGTATACTATCCATCTATCTTTATACTGCTTATCCAAAGTTGGGTCACGGGGGCAGATGTATAAAAGACATTGTCCCTCTGCCTCATGATTGCATGTGCATGGAGAACCTCACCAGGGAGGCAGGAGTCCAGGAGGCCACCTCATCTGGCTCCTGTTGATGCAGAGGTGCATCGGATCAACCCCAGGCCCCGCCTGGATGACTGAGCTTCTCAACTTGTCTCTAAGGGAGAGCCCAGAAACAGTGTGGGGAAACTACTTTCGACTGTCTGTATTTGTGATCTTGTTCTATCATTTATCACTGACAGCTTGTGACCATAGGTGAGGGTAGGAACATAAATTGACAAGTAAATTGAGAGCTTCACCTCTCCCCTCAACTTCTTCTTTACAATGACCAATCAATGCAGGGTCAGAATTCCTAACGCCTTGCCAATCTCCCACTCCAATCATCCTTCAATCATGAACAAGACTTCAACATGCTTGAAGCCACACATTTGACGAGGGGTCTCGCCTCTGAACAGAAGAGAGCCCTCCACCTTTTTCAGGCTGAGGACCACGGTCTCAGATATAGGTGCGTTGACCTTCATCCAAGCCGCTTAACACTGCGACAGTGAGAGCTGGAGATTACAGTCGGATGAAGTGAACAGAACCAGATAACTTGCAAAAAGCAAAGGCCCAATGCTGAGCCCATCAAACCGTATTCCTCCACCGATGCCTGGAAATTCTGTCAATAAATGTTATGAACAGAATCTGGGACAAAGGGCAGCCTAGGTGGTGTGGAGTCTTTTCAATAGCCAAGCCAAGGCGAAATGTGTTTCAGTTTTATGAACTTAAACTGCTTCATATATTATAAAGTACAAGAGTAATATAAATAACTGATGCTTTTTTTTGTTTTTTGACCAGTGTTACATTGCCCCTGTAAATTTGCTGTTGGACAAAATTTTGGGTTTTGCTTGCTTGTTTTGTTTTGGGGGTGTTGCAAGACTCTAAAAGTATGTTTCCCCTCTTTTCTTTCTCCAGGAGATAATTTGCCAGAAGAATACTGTGAGTACACAAACTGCTTTTTACCCCACCCCTCATCCTGCCTTTTCACACATTACTCACTTACATTCACACCTCACGCACATAATATGGTGCAAGAAATCTGCTTTTTTTCCATTATTTCCTGTCTAACAACATTCAACAAACACAAAACACCTTATGCCTCTTCTCTTTGCAGCATAAAGGTTTTCACTAACCCGAATCACAGCCCTAAATGTTTCGTTTTGCAGTGCTTTCCTTTTCGCTGAAACAACAGTTTTAGGTGTGTTTCTCTCTTGATGGTTTGCCTGAGATACAGTGAGCAATGGTCTACATTTGGCTTAATCTCACTCAATAACTTTGTTGAGTTGTCAGAGTAGCATAAGCAGGTCCTTAAGAAATGATAAGCTGTTACATCCATGCAAACATGTGTTTTCGATTCCTGTTGATGGAATAATCAGGATAAATCATAAGTTGAACAAAGACTGAGTCCAGGCAGATGCCAGCTGATTGTTTTTCCGCATTCAGCACTGGGTCTTTGTGGGGCTTAGCTCTTTTAAGTGGCTTTTCAAAGTGCAGAGGTGACCCTGCAGCGTGAAACACTGATCAGTGATCTCTGACACTGACTCACTCCGTATAAGGTGAGCTGATTATCACTCACTGCACGGGAGCAAACTCTCTGACCTTGCACGTAATTCTTTGTTGTCCGTCTTCCATGCTTGCACAATGCACTTTGCTAACAACCTGCTAGTTTAAGTATGCTTAAAAGGACTAGTGGGCAATATGTGATTGATTGATTGATTGATTGATTTTTAATTCTGCTGCTTATTTTCAATCCCTTTTAAAGTTGTTTGAAACCTTCATCCAAATCAAATCAAATTCTCCCCCCCCAAAAAAACAAACAAGACGACCTCTTACTCTTTACTTTGGATAATAATCAGCATTTGAGACAAGCATTACTACTCTCCCTTTGTTGTTTACATCACCCATTATTTCCTGTCATTGTCAAACACTGTTTTTACTTTGAAAGCAGCATTAACTAGTATTTCTCTTGGTATTTCAATATCAGGTTAAAAAAAAAATCAGGTCAGTCCAAATAATTGCACTCTAGCCTTTCCATCTGGGCCAGTGAGGAATTATTACCTTGGCGACAGTTATCAATATGCTCTCTGGGTTTTGCTATAGGTAAATCCAAGCTATGAGCAGCGGCATTTACAAGATTAAGAATGAACAACTGTGGTCTACTGAAATCAAGTCAGAATATTAGTATCAAAATTTCCCTACATTTTCCTGAATATAAGACTCCTGTAGTGCTTTATGTCTTACAGCCAGTAAAGAAATATTGTTTCTAATAGTAGGCTTTGTCGTGTAAGGGGCACATTCAGTACTAGGCATATCCTCAGGAAGCTTCATCTGAGGACAACAACTGCAATTACAGTACTTTGAAATGGGAAATGTAGCCGTTTTGTCAGTCACAGAGGACTTGGTGTATATGTGAACATATGGCTGCAAAGTGAGATGCGCAAAGCAGTCTCTTTTATCAGAATATGTTTGATTTTTTTTTTTTAATTTGATTTGCACATATACATAGATACGTATAAAAATATGATTTGGGGAAAAAAAGACAACTGTGCAGAAGACAGTGAGAAGACTACAAGGTCTTATAGGACCACGCCCCCAGAAATCACATTAAAAACAGGCAAGGCATTTTTAACTGTCTTTTAAAAGAGTCAATTGTGGACACGGTCTTTAGAACAGGAGCTAAAAGGTTCCAAAGTTTTCCTCTATTTAAGCTTTGATTGTTTACATAAACAAATTGTTCTCTATCATCCAAGTATTTTTGCACCCACTTTAAAGCAAGATCTTTTATACCATAATATTCTGATTTAATAAAATGATATTATAATTAACAGTGTCAAATACTTTTGACAAGTCTAGAAATTAACAAAGAGTGTATTTTTTTTTATTATCTAGATTTTTTGTGATAATATCAACAAGCTGCAAAAGGGCAATTTCTGTAAACATGTTTTCTCTAAAGCTATACTGGTAGTCATATAAAGAGAATTTTCTGTTGAGTGTTTTGAGATCCTTTTATACACTTAATTTTTCAAGTACATAAGAAAAAAAAAGGTAAAACAGAAATGGATCGGTAATTGTTTTTTGTCATTTGTAAAAAGCAGAAATCCAGGGACATGATCTTAAATATCAGTGAGCATTACACCTGATTTCATTGAATTTAGAAAATTATTTGTTATATCATCAATTAAGGTTGCAGATGAACTTGTTATCCTTGTGGGTCTATGAATAAGTGGATAAAAATAATAAGTATAAAGAGTAGTTAAAAAATGAACTGAAGAATTCAACTCAATTCATGTTTTGAAAGACCAATATTAAAATCCCAGAGAAGGATAAAGGTATTATTTTTAAGGATAAAGCCTCATTAAAAATACTATTATCAATATCTGGTGGTCAATAAATGCATCCAATAGCTAAAGTTTGACCCCCAAAAATGTTGCATTTTGGAATTTCTATAAAAACAGCTTCTGCTTCAATTTCAGTCAATTTAATGCTTAGATCTTTTCTTTCAATAAATTCAAAATCCTCATGAAGATAGAAACTCCGCCAACCTTTTTACTTTTTCAATAAAATTTACTGCATTATATTGTGGTAAGGAACAAAATAGCCCAGTGTCATCATTTAGCCATGTTTCAGACATAGAAAACAGAGAAAATTGATTGCTCAAAGGTTGGTAAAAAGACTACAAGTATGTACAAGTACAAGTCATGTATGCAAGTATTTTTAACAAAGCAAATTTGATTGCCATCCAAGATTCAGGAGGTTGAGGTGACGTGCTTGATAGGCATCACCAGACTCAATGTTTTAAGACAAACAGTCTCGTCTCAGTTGATGTCCTGTTACCAGGAGGCCTCCTCAATAGATGCATATCTAACTCCTCAGTGGACTGTTCCAATACAGAGAACTGTAGCTAATCAAAGTGACGAAATGTATGAGTTAGAAAACTTGAAATACCTGCTGCTGTGAAATGCCATTAAAAGTCCGAACACATTTTTTCCTCACTGATTGCTTCTAACTTCATCTGGGCTGATTCTTCGGTTGCCATGCTCATGAAAAGCCTCTGTGGATGCACATGTCTTTGCTTATCAAAGATAAAAAAAGGCAAAATAACCTATATATGGTATATATTGTCATAAGGAGCCAGCAGTTTAATTTGTCGTGAAACCCAGCAGGAATATTGCAGGAAGGCTTCACATTCGCAGACTGTGTTTAGGGTCTTTTAGAGTTTTACCTTTCTTTCCTTCTTGAATTTACCATAGTAAGAAGTGATAACTTGCCATTCATATTCTTTCCGTTATTATATACAGCATAAAATGATCTCCAAGTAATTATGAATCAAAAAATTAACCAACCCTCCACCTACAAATGGCTAAACTAATTTACAAAATACCAAATGATGATTTCTCATTCAATAATATTTTTTGTCTCAAGAGTGATTTGTAATCCCCCATAAATTATAATGATGACAAAAAAAACATCTATTTTAGACTTCAATGGAAATGTTGATGCAGGCAAAAGAGGTGATAAAGAAGTGATGAGCAGGTTTAGTATCCAGGGTAGAAATGCAGAGAGACAGATGGGGGACGGGGGTTGACTTTGCAAAAAGGACGGAATTGGTTATAGTCAATACTTTCTTCCAGAAGAGGCAGGAACATAGGGTAAAGTGTAAGAGCTGAGCTAGGAGCACACAGGCAGACTACATCTTGTATAGGTGATATGATTTCAAGGAAATCAATGACTTGAAGTAGTGGTAGGTGAGAGTATTCTTGTCAATCTTCTTGTCGTGGCAACTGGACTTGAATTTCTTCACTGAAAGATGTTTCACCCCTCATCCGAGAGGCTTCTTCAGTTCAGAACTGAGGAAGCCGGAAGATTTCGACTAGAATTCACCAGGACCTGTATGACTGAGAACCTCCACAGACATGTAGGTGAGAGTATGGCTACACAGCGTAGGATGGTGGTTTGGCCCTGGTGTCAAGGTAGATGGAAAGGACAAAGGCAGACTAGAGGTCGCAGGGGTGGAAGCTGAAAAAGAAGGAAGGTTTTGTGGTTTTACAGGAGGAGCTTCCAGGTGACTGGACATCTGCAACAAATGTGATTAGGGAGACTGGTAGAAGAGCTAAAATGGAAAAACAGGCTGGGAAAAAAAAAGATCTCAAAAGCTACAAGACAATGACAAAAGAAATTATGCATGACAAAGTATAGTTAAATGTTTCCAGATATTTCTTAATTAAAGATTATTTCCCAAGATATAAAAAATAGCAACCTTAAAGTCCAACATACACCTGTGGGCAGTAGGTATGCATTTGATTCTATCTTTCTATTCACTTTTAACTGTAAAGTCCCAGCACATCCTAAACGTACCAGATGAGGCTACCCTTGCTAATCATTTCTTTTGTCCAGAATTTTCTATTTTTCATCTCATAGCTCTAGAGGAGAAGCCTCGGCTCAAGGCAAAGGAAGTCGCCTGGAAAATATGACATGCAGAAAGTGGAACTGGTTGTACATTTATTTTCCTGATGCTTTAAATTGACTCCTTGACATGGTATAAATCTGCAGTAGCAGTATACAGATACAAACCCTCAGAGCTCCAGTGGGTGGATGGTATAAGTTCCTAATACTGCCGTGGATCCATGATCAGAAGAACACCCCGAGAAGTTTGAATAAACTTGCTTACACTGTGTGAAGGTGAGTGAACAGGCTCGCCACTCAAATATGATCCTGCTGTGTCTGCAAATGGATAGATGGACCATTGGCTGTCGGACCAGATGGCACACTGACCGAATGACTGACTCATTCTCAGTCGCTTTCAGCAGATTTCCTCAGGAGCAAGTGTTGTCACATATGTTTCAACCACAGTTCAGAAAAGTCTGAGCAACTGTCAGATTTATTTTGAGTAACTGGTAGATGCCCCAAAATATCAGAATCCGATATTCTTGGGCATATAAAATAAATAAGTAATTGGTGGACAATGATGGTGAGCCTGTCTGTGAAAAGAATCCAACAGTGAGCAGCTGAGGACAGTGCACAGAGTTTGCAGCCTGTCTAGTTACATTTAATTGGCTTTTATTTCTCTAAGGCATGCAGCAAAAGTATCATGAATTTCGATTGTAAAGGAGGAAGTGGTTTTCTGTGCATGCCGTTCATTGCTTCTGCGCCACACCTTCGGTTCAGTTCCGTTTTTGATTGATTTTTTTCTTAATTTTTATTCTGTTTGAAGGGAGAACAGCAGTTGGCTGTGTGATTTCTCATAAATGCTGAAAAGCTGATGCTGTGGTAGAATATTTGAGCTGTCAGGACACAGTTGGGTTGCAGCCATTTATGCAAGCTGTGTTTGAACTAATACTCAACATTTTGGAGATAAACACTTGGAAAAAAAAGGTTTCTCAAGGATATCATTCATGGATTTCTGCCATCTCTGTATCTCTCTTTCTGCAAACACCACACGCGGACGTTTCCTTGTTGTTTACTCAAAAGCTGCAGACCACACAAATCAGTACATCATGGGTGACGCTTGAGGACAGTGCAAAGTTTAAACAAATGCGAATCACAGGAATGTCTGGATTATCTCCCCCAAGTGCTCACCAAATATTTTTTTTTATAACTAAAACAAACACACATCATCACCCCTAAATCCCTCAGTCGCAACCAACAGGGTATAATGGTACACCAGTTGAAAGACAAGCCCTGTGTCTGGTCTCACAAGCTGCATATAGCAAGTAGAATTTTTATGCCCATAGTTCAGAATATTTGGACTATCACCTGACACAGCCATCTCTACCTCCTATGCTGATTTTGAGTGAGGACTTTGTTAGTTTGTAGTCAGGAAATAGTTTTTGAGAAGCTATTGGTTGCACAAAGCTATAACTTATTGGAAGTCTCGTTAATAATCTACATTATGAAATAGCTTATAAATAAGTGCCTGAAGAGCTGTTATTTATATGGTCATAATTTATACAGACCAAGAATAAAAGTCAAATCGTCATTATCCTGGTCTATTTGCATGTATTACATTCAAACAAGCAACGCTAATCAGGTACTTCTCTATTTTTCACTCTTTGTAGTCATTGTCTATGAAAAGGCAGAAGTAAAACATTGAAGTGTTGGAAATTATGGTGATTAAAGAAATTAAAGACATTTCTTTTCTTAACTCAGCACTGTGAAGGTTACAAAAATACATTTTCAATCTAAAATTATTTAACATTAGGCCTCATATCACATAACAAAATCAAAGGTTCAATGATTGCGCAGTGCTTCCAAAGCAAGGGCAGGTCAAAATTTGAGTAAAAGCTACTCATTGATGTATTTCTCTTTTACCTACATTGGATTTCCCGAAGGTGTTTGACTTTCCAAACAACATACCCACATTTAGCAGTTATTCCTGCTTTTTCTTTTATGTGCGCTCTATCTGCTAAGCAAAGTGCTCCATTGTGCTGACACATTTTCCTTAAACCATGTCTCGTCTTCCAACAGACATGCTCGGCCAACTACTCTTTCATCCCGTACATGGTGACGCCGCACAACAAGGTGTACTGTTGCGAAGGCAGCCTAATGAAGGGCCTGACTGAGCTGATGCAGCCAAGCTTCGAGATGCTGCTGGGACCCATCTGCATGCCCCTGCTGGACCGCTTCATTCAACTGCTCAAAGTATCACAGGCCAACTCCCAGTAGGTGGAATGAAGACTATGGATCATTATGTCAAAAAACATTTCTTAGCTACTGTTATTTGTATGCAAGCTTTTCCATTCTCATGGAAAGGGATCTTGATTAATTCATTCATTATCTCTACTGCTTATCCTGGTAAGGGTCGCGGGGGGGCAGGAGACTATCCCAGCTGTCATTGGGCGTGAGGCGGGGTGCACTCTGGACTGGTTGCCACACAGAGACAAACAATAATTCACTCTCATTCACACATCTGTGTAATATAGGGTCTCCATTAAACCTACTGAATGTTTTTGGATTGTTTGAAGAAACCGCAGACATACATTAATAATATATTAGTGGCTCAGTGATGAGCCAATTTCCCTTCCAAACATGAAATTGAACACATCCAGTGGCAGATTATTATCTAAACAGACTTGAATAACCTTCCATTTCATCAAATCAAAGTTTGTTATACTGAAAATTCAAACACCTTCTTTCCTCAGCTTACATTTTTAACTCTGCCTTGTATTGCACCATCTCAAGGTGTAATTTATTGATTAGCAATTCTGTATTGTGGATAATGTTTGTATGTATTCAGATTACTATATTGTACCTCAACAATATATTTAATTGCCTTTTCCAAAGACCAACCATTTCCATAGGCTCAAAGTTAATTTTGAGATTGCAGCTAATCTGTTTTTCCATCAAACTGTCCTTGGCTGAAACCAGTAAAACACCCTAATTCCGATACTGCTGCTGCCACCATATTTCTATCTGCAGTCATTTACACAAATTTTCTTAGATGATCATTCACAAAACACAGTAACCAAACATAATACTCAAATGAGTACTCTTCATTTGGGTTAAGCTGAGTAAATTAGGTTACAGAGGATCTTTTAAGTTGTTTGCTAGATATACTGTATTCTGCAAGTAAAAATAAAATATCTGGTGTTTCATAGAGGAGGGACAGGCTGTATAAGTGTGTTTCCATGTTCCTGTTGAGCACAAGTCAACAGCCTTATCCAGCAGAGCATTCCCTCTTTTGAGTAAGCCACTGTTTCTTTTTTGTTTTTTGGTTTTTTAACTTGTTGTCATTATTTTATCTAGTCACCCATGAATATTTCAGCCTTTGCTGCTAACAGAGCTGCAGCCTGAGTGTGTTCGCTCATCTCCAGGAATAGTGATGCATGTTTCTCAGGCCGAAGAGAATAACGTGCATTTTGATGAAGCATTTGTCTCAAGTAGGCACCACATTCTAAACATAACAGAGATATCAGCTTAGCCATTGGTGCTATCTGACCACACCATAGGCACCGTATAATTTCTCTATTTAACATAGAAGATTTTGAGATTGAGATCAGGTGTGTGAGGAAGCCCTCTGAGGATGATTGTCTGCATTAAATTTGAAACATGTTCAGTGGATGGGGTTATCACCTGTCATCAGGAGACCTTCATTTTGTTGTGTGTGTGTGTGAGTATCCCTAACACAAACCTAGGTGTTTGCCTCCAATACGTGCTGCAATGTCATAATGTCATCGTGTAGAAGATACACACAATATGACCAGAAGTATTTGCTCTCCCGTCCAAATAATCGGAATCAGGTGTTCCAATCGCTTCCATGGCCACAGGTGTATGAAATAAGGCACCTAGGCATGCAGACTGTTTTACAAACATTTGTGAAAGGATGGGTCGCTCTCAGGAGCTCAGGGAGTCTGGTGTGGATGAACTTGACTAGCCTGCACAGAGTCCTGACTCAACCCAATGGAACACCTTTGGGATGAATTAGAGCGAAGCCTGAGAGCCAGGCCTTCTTATCCAACATCAGTGTGTGACCTCACAAATGTGCTTCTGGAGGAATGGTCAAAACGTCCCATCAACACACTCCTGAACCTTGTGGACAGCCTTCCCAGAAGAGTTGAAGCTGTTAGAGCTGCAAAGGGTGGGCAAACGTCATATTTAACCCGATGGATTTGGAATGGGATGTCACTTAAGTTCATATGGAAGTCAAGGGAGGTGAGCGAATACTTGTGGCCATATAGTGTCAGCAACATGATGTCACACAAGGAGATCACAAAGGACATCAGACATAGCTAATTCATATCGCATCATTCTTCAAAGTGTGGTATACAAATGGACAAGGCATGTTTTCAACTTTGTGCTATTCTTTGGACAATGGAAAGAACCCCTTTCTAAAAGAGAATTTAGCTGGAATATATTTTGTGAGTACATATACTATAAAGGATGTAAGTGATGACACAGCATATTAAACATTGTTATTCAAGAGACAGGCCAATCGTTTGTTTATTGCACCGCTGAATAAAAACTAGATCTTTTGTTTTTATATTCATGAAAACTACCAAATCAGGACTTAAAAATCAGGATCAACCTGTTTTTTGGCTGACTAATATCTGCCTGGTATTTGTTCGCTTTGCACTTTTATTACTGTTGGATTTGTTAACATCAAAAGACTTGATCGATAGATAGATCTGGTTTTAGACTTCTGTTATAATTCTAGCTGAATTTCAAGGGAGTCATAAACTTTTCTTACTCTGCAAATTTACCTTCAACATTTTCTTACGTAAAACAATCGTGAGTAGCAGCAGGTCATCATCTGGAGGATTTTCATACATCTTTGTCATTACCAGTGCATAGAAGATTCAGAATTCATTTTTGTTATGCAAATCTAAATCTAAGACAATACTTTTTGTCAAAACTTTCAGCTCTGTGAATAAGTGTTGTCCTTTTTAATAAACACTGCATCTATTACTTTATACCAACAAGTTGTTTTTCTCCCTCCCCTCCCCCATAGCCAATACTTTCGAGAAACGATTCTAAGTGAGATCCGTAAAGCCAGGGAGTTGTACACCGGCATGGAGCTGGCAACTGAGCTCAATCGCATCCAACAGCGGCTGGACAACGTGGAGTGCCTCTCAGTTGACATCGTCATAAACCTACTGCTGACATACAGGGATATACAGGTACTGTGGATAATTAAAAAGAATAAAGGAATGGAAAAATCAAATTTGAAAACCTGGAACCAGCTGATTGGTTAAATGTCAGTGTTAATAAAGAAGGCCCATGTCTGGCTGTTTTTGTCATGTAATCCTAAAGAAAATATTTTTCTGTGCCTTATCTTATAACAATCCGAAATTTGCAACAAGTCTAATTTAACCTTCTTTTTGTTATTGGAGCTCCTTAAAAGGATAAAGGGTCAAATTTGATGAGTAGAAGAAAACATGTCTGCATGTCTTTACTATGACACTTCTACAGAGCCAAAAACAGTTTCCATTGTAAATATTGGAATAATGTTAGCTGACTTCATTAAAGTCTTTTTAGAATTATGATGATTATCATATTTAAACTTATTATAATTACATTTTTAATGAGAATCAATCACGAGCAAGCAGACTTTCTGTAATTGTGCCTTTAACGTATTATTGTGAATAAAGCTACACAAAGCCAGTCCTTGCAAGCAGGATAACCAATTCACTTATTTTACTGAGTTCTGCTCTGAATCCAAAGCAGCATCAATGCGACCTTGATTTGGTGTCTACCACGTATACAATATCATAATCAGTCCAGTCCCCCTCCAATTCCTTTTACAATGTTCCACACACTCCTATGTGGATGTGTTGAGTAAAATAGCGGTGTGGCTAAAAATATGGTCAGTGTAATTCTCAGAATCGACACTAAAATTTGACACATGAAAGCAATGCACAGACAAATCCCTTATCCCCGTGTGATACATACAAAAACATTTGATGCTAACATTACCTAAACACTACAAATGGCACCATTAAATCAATCTGGAACTGATTATCTTAGAGCTTGGGTTTGGGAAATGTTTATTGTTTTTAGGATAATTATTCCAAACACCTAGGTTTCAGCCAGTATTGGCCTACAAATATTCAACGTGTTTTGGGAACACGTACTATGTAAGTAGGTAGGAGCAACAAAGACACTGTCAAGGCTTTGCTCGCCAACAGAATTAACAGAGGCATACCAGGAAGCATTCATCAAAGTGCCTCAGTGGCAGGATGAGGTGAGATATTAGGGAGACACCAGCCCTGTTCGGACATTACTGCAGAGCGTGTGTCATGTGAGGCACAGGTGTGAAGCTACTTTGAGACCTGACTCTTCAGATGACATTGACAGTTTGACTTATTTCAATTTTCTGGCAGTTGATAAATGAAGCAAATTTGTTGTAATACACGTTTGGCTATGAGAGAACTGGAATAAGACTGAGATTTTTTTGCCCTCTATTTAGATATTTTTACTAGTGAAAAAGAAGAGAGAACCTTTAACATGCAAGAATTATATACTGCAACTCTGAAAGTTACATAGTTATCAAAATATTGTACCCTTGTAAAATGAGTCCATCACTTGGCAAAGGAAATTCTTTAATTCATCACTTTACTTATAGAATGCGTAAACAGTGCCAGTTATAAAGTGGAAAGAGTAAACATTCTCATTGTGCACTCTTTTCTTTGAAGTACCAGGCAGGTGAACACACAATGTTTTCGAGTGAGCATGCTGTCAGTGCTTCTCATGAACATGTTTTTTACATGCTGTGCAGGACTATGAGTCCATTGTGAAGCTGGTAGAGACGCTGAAGAAGCTACCGACCTTCGACCCAGTGGCTCATCCACATGTGAAGTTCCATTATGCCTTTGCACTGAATCGGTAAGTAAATCTGTAACTCATTGTCATGAAAGGAGTTGTGTTGTTTTACCAAAGTCCCCAGAATTGTACAAGAGAAAAATAAGCATTTCGGATTGGCTAACGGAACCTGTCATTCAAAATGTCAGCGTTTAGCGTAACTGGTTAAACCACTGAAAAGCACCACTACTTTGAAGCTGATGACTGTAATCAAGTCAAGTAAAAGAGTGTTTTATGAATAAATGTAAATATGTCTTATTCAAAGCATCAATTGTGCTTAGGAGGTTTATTGAACAAGCTTAGTGTATGTCCAGGCAAAAATAAACAGGAGTGATCAATAGTTTAAAAGTTCTGAGGGACAAGTTTCTACATTTATTTGTAGATATGTGCTTATAGTCAGATTATTATATTGTCACTCTAAATTCCTCTATAACACACCATTCAACAATACAGAACATACTGTGGTACATTTTGTTGAAATATTAAAATTAATCAATTATGAAACAGTTCTTTTTCTCAAAAAATAACTTTCATCAGAAAGGCTGCACATTGAAAGACAAGATCTGGTTGGGAGATAATGACATGATCAAGTGCCATGAAGTAAATTGTAAACTTGACTTTGTGGACACAAGCGATTGTGATCCTAGCATAAAGCTGACTTGCTATCATTTCGAGACGATAAGAAGAGCAGTTTTAGAAAGGTTAGGCTGAAGTTGGCCATCTTTCATCCAAGCAGGTTGTATGGTATGGCCAGTTTAATGGTGAGATTGTGTCATGTTTGAGGTTATTATGACTGGGTGGTGTACTAGATTTTCATATGAGTGCAGTATATTATGCCAGAGCTGAACAAAAAGTACCTTTTAAGTAAGAACTTTATTTATCATTGCTTCATTATTGACCTGACTATAATGCACACCTGTTAATGGATTTTCTGTTTGTATGTCACTTGAAGCTATAGATATATGGCTTGCTGTTTGTGACTCTTTTATACATCCTTTCAAAGAATCTGTGATTGTGATTTTTTTAAATGAAAAAGTCTTAAGTCCTTACGAACACTTGTCTTACTGGTATTAATAAAGTGTCTTTCTGATGTATATTTCTATTGCTTAATAAAAATAAAAGAGTCTGGGTATCATAATTTTTGATGAAATACAGTGTATCCTACATATCCCATAACGAAAGCATCTCTTTAACCCCCATTAAATTCACCAAAAGCTATCTTTTTCAGAACCCTCTTCTTTCCTCTAGATGCTCTGCTCCCGCTGCCAAAGTGATGTGAAGTCACGAATAAATTGAAACACAAGATGTGCATTAGGATAAGATAAGAAATTTGCAAAATGGGGGGATAGTACTTCTGCAGTAATTGTGTTCACCTGTAAAGATTGTCGCTCAGTTCAACGAACATGTCAGCCCTGACTTGTGTTACAAACTATGTCTGAGTGCCTTTGTTATGTTTGTTTTCATGTGTGGACACAGGAGGAACCTGCCGGGAGATAGACAGAAAGCCCTCGATATCATGCTGCCCCTGGTGGAGGGTGAGGAGCAGGTGGCCTCGGACATCTACTGCCTGGTTGGACGAATATACAAAGATATTTTCCTGGAGTCTCACTTCACAGACACACAGAGCCGAGACAGAGGCACGCACTGGTGAGAGGGTCAGCCAGAGTCTGTGTGTTTGAGAGATAGAGAGATTTGTTTCCATCCAAACACCTGACTTCTCCAGCGTGATAATAAGTATGATAAAAGCATTATAAATATATTCTAAATATTGTAGAAAGAATGAGTGAGATGAAATGGTTCAAAGGGTAAAATGCATTTGAACTGTCTCACTGGATCACAGCGCCACAGTAAATAGCATTCTTCTGGAAGTACCATGACCCAGGTGGGTTGCAGGAATGTGAATGACCGATAAAATGTAAACAGCACCAGTCACACTGCTATAAATTTCCAAAGAATTTCTTTAAATTCATTATCCATACCGCATATCCTGCACTCAGGGTCACGGACAGCTGGAGCCTACCCCACTCACAAATTCATTTTTTGTGGCAATTTAGGGTCTCTATTGAGCCTTCTGCTGCATGTTTTGGGACTGTGAGAGGAAACCAGAGTTCACGGAGGAAACCCACGCCGGCACGGGAAGAACGTGCTTTCTTTTAATTATTAGAGGGGATTTTCTAGTTTTGTTATCATTTTCTAATCTTTAAAGTAAGCTTGGCAAATTCAAAAAAGTAATCACAAGAATTATTCACTCAAGGTAAACGATGGGTCTGCAAAGACAGGCATTTTTAACTTTTTAATGAAATTATGTGAGTGTTGCTGTGTATCAGAGTATGAATTGTATTTTAATATATAATTAAATCCTATTTAATTATCAATTAAAATATTTGATTTTCTGTATGCATACCCTTGAAATATATCAGCAGTGTTAAACTTAGTCTTCCACCAAGAATGTTGAAATGGCTGCCTTGGTTGTGTGCTAAATGTTTGAAATGTCTGTCTTACTAATGAACCATACATTACTTCCTCTGGTACTGAAGCCTTGTAGGGAAATGTCTGGTTTGACATTTACTAGATCAATTTAAGCGATCAGGTTTTTTTTCCGGCCTCTGATTGGAAAAAAAATCACTCAAAGGCTTTTTAATTTTTTCTTACCTCTGCAAAAACAGGAATTATCAAAAAGGGGTGTTTAAGCAGTTTGGGAAAAGTTGAGAGCCTTGCATAGAATCAATCAGGCATTACCATCTTATTTTTTTTTATTCAAAAGCAAATAATTCAAAGGAACACATTTACTTTAGGGGATTCCTCTTCCTTCATATGTAACTGAGGGAAGTTCAGTTCTGTTTTATTGAGGGGGAGGTCAAAGGTTTTCAAATTTTATCTTCGCAACTCCATTTAGGTTCCTTTCACCTCTCAATGTTTCACCTATTTGCTGGATATGATTTGACAACAATCGATCATGACCTGGATTGCTGACAACCTTTTCGGATGCAACTACGTTGAAGAATTTAATACAATCGAATCAAAGATATTCAACTAAAATCATTTCAAACCTACTTTGTTTTATATTTAAATATATAATGCAAATCCAGTTAATGTTTGGAGTGCAAAGAAACATATGAAGCAGCAATAGGAGTATTGTAATGTTAGTGGACTTTATTGTTAAAGAAAATTATTTGTTGATCATGCCCCTTTTCATTTGAGGGCTAGATGTACAGTAGGATAAGTTATCAGTGCTCCAACTCGCAGCCAGAAATGTTCCCTCAGTTACTGGAGATCAAGACCCATTGTAATCTTTGATGTAAGATTGGACTGGAACGATATGTGTGTGTGTGTGTGTGTGTGTGTGTGTGTGTGTGTGTGTGTGTGTGTGTGTGTGTGTGTGTGCCGTGGAAATCCCAGAATAGTTGAGTGACACCAATGTAGGAGTTCCCTGCACCGAGTGGAAACCTCGTACGGTCCAGGAGTTGTGTGTTTACAAGCTTGATTGTCCAGAGGGAGATGTAACTCACTTTTTGAAATGATTGGTGATCACATAGCTCCATGTGAGACGTGACAGTAGAGCAATAACATGATTGTTGAGTGCAGACTTTCAGAATTGCTTTCATGATCTCATATTTTTTGTATTGAAAATGCAGCTTAAATGATCTTCTAGCTGGCTGTTCTTTTCAATTCCTTGTCACAGCTTGGTAGAGGCTTTTAATAACATGAACTCCCTTTCCTTCAGCTGAACAGATTAGACATTAAATAATGAGATTTCTTGTTGGTGGGGGTACTCACAGTTATGGTTTGCTGTTCTTTGGTCACAACTCAATATGACTATCATTGTTTTTCATCATTTTAAGTGTCTCAGCAAGTCAAGAGAGCCCTACATAGTCATCCATCATCTCAGGGCAGAGATGCTTGGAATTTGAAGAGGCACATTTCTTAGAAAAACAGTGGATATTATTTTATTTCTTCTACTTTCAGGTTTAAAATGGGCTTTGAGTCAGAGCCAACGCTTCACTCTGGTATTAACTACGCTGTTCTACTCCTGGCTGCCGGACATACGTTTGAAACTTCATTTGAGCTTCGCAAAGTGGGTGAGTGGGCACTTTGTGTCACTTTGACCGGAATGTGCTGCTTACCTTCACAAAGCCTGCTGAGTAATGTGCCCTCTGCCCTCACACCACTCCAGCTCTGCGTGTTGAGTCATGTCGTCCTAGGTTTGCACATTTTTCAAACGGTAACTTATGTTTCACATCATTGTATACCAGAAGCACCTATCACTGCTCAACCCAGAAACCCAACTTTCTCCTACTTCAACAAAACTAATCAAAAAAAATCTAAATGTCTTCCAGAATTTTAGATAACTTAGAAAACTGATATACAGATCTTTGATCTACATTACAAATGCGTTGTATCTAATTGATGTCTGGAGCTCACTCTATCACAAGGTTCACACAGACTGTGATTCAGTTTTGTCACCACCGCTACCCCCAGGCTTTTCATCTGAGAGAGATACAGGAAATGTTTATGTATTTTTCCTATGTCTGCACTGGAATCAGTTTGGATTTTGCAAGCATAATGTCAAAAGGACAATCTGTAGATCACTTTATCGATGTTGGGTTTTTTAGGCAAGCCATGTTAATAGACAAAAACTAAATTAATACTCCAACTGACGAAAGTAAGACACATAAGAGATGTGAAGCTGCTGCATCCTGTTTCCATTATCACAGGTACCAGATGTGTGAGATGGATTTTAAAACTGGTACTGGAGGAAATCTAAATATATAGGCATGCCCATCCACAAACTCTGCTATCTTCTTTGTTTGCACACGGATAGAAACTCAACCACGTTATTAGACTTGGATTTATTAAGTGTCAACATTATACAGCTATCACTGCAAGCTTTATACATTTACTCGCACTGTGCAAACGTGCATACTGTACAACCCATTTCTCCTAATCTTTTGTAACAGAGCAGACAGTGCAGTTTCATAAATAAGTCCCGCCCACATTCCCTCTAAACCCTGCTTATTGCCATGACACTCCTCCTACCTCTTTAAACATTCTATTTTTCTAAATCAGATCATGTAAAAACAGTTCTGTCAAGACTATTGTCAGAAATTACAGTGTGACCATTTTACTGTATGTTTTGGTCTCTCAGGAACATAACTGTATGTCATGGTGATCTTTCAATATCTTATGACATGACAACATTTCTGCAACAATCACAAGATGTAAGTTCATTCCTGTAGTTGTCTTTTGCAGGAGTGAAGCTGAGCAGCTTGCTGGGTAAAAAAGGGAGCCTGGACAAGTTGCAGAGCTACTGGGACGTGGGCTTCTTCCTGGGTGCCAGCATCTTGGCTTGCGACAGCACCAGGGTCATCCAAGCATCGGAGAAACTCTTTAAGCTAAAAGCCCCTATCTGGTAAGAAGGAGGCCAAGGTTTTCTTCACTTCTTCAGACTAAAGCAGTGTCTGTGTCACCATGATCTGATGAGTGCTGCTTTATTCTGTGGGGCACAGTGGTCAGTGAGGAAGGCGCCGGTCTATTTCACATGGGCAAAATAAATATAAGGGAGAGCTCATGCTCCTTGTGAAATGGCACCCCCCTCGCAAAAGCAGATAATTTCCTGTGTTGCCAGAAAGGCTTTCTGAACATGACAACTTTCTTCATTGCAGTTGCTTCTTACATAGCAAAACTATTAACATTTTCTGACAAATTTGTTAGAGTTTTCTACACTGTGGCGGTGGTGATGATTGATGTTTCCAGAAGTAGATGATGAAAATAACTGAGTAATCTGGTTGACTCTAGGTATCTCCGTTCTCTGGTGGAGACTATCCTGATCTATCAGCAATTCAAGAAGCCAGGTGTTGAGCAGACAGCCCCGAAGCAGGAGCTAGTGGACTTCTGGATGGACTTCTTGGTTGAGGCAACAAAAAAAGACGTCTCCTCGGTGCGATTTCCCGTAAGTGTCTTCTTTTAAGTTTCCTGTGCACCCCTCAAATGTTTAACATCAATGACCAGGAGCCCACAAAAGTTTAACAAAAGGTTACACAAATAAAATGTGCATTTTATGTCTTCTCCAGGTGTTAATATTGGAGCCCACCAAAGTGTACCAGCCTTCATATCTGTCTATAAACAAAGACGTGGATGACAACACTGTGTCCATCTGGCATGTTGCACCTGATGACAAGGTAATTTATGCATTCCCACGGCTACTTCATCGTTTTCATCTTCACATCTTCTGCAGTTTCCACTTGGGGAAGGGCAGTTTTCTGTCACATTTTTTATGGTGCAGTTTGCACTATCAGTATGCTGTAGGAAAAATATATTCCAGAAACTAAGAATATATGATGTCAGTACAACATTTTAGCCAAATATTCATGAGATAAGAAACTGAAGTAAAACATGTGGAACTTTGTAGGTGATAAGACAATATCAAAACTTTATTTTACTAAAATCGTTTCAAGTCTGATTTGTTGCTGTCAAGTATAATCAGGTTGGTGTGGACTTCAGTTATACCTATAACTGTTGTTACTCATAACTCATGTCAATCATAATAGACTTTTAAGCACAAATCTAACACTAGAGTTGAAGTGCAAAGATATACTGATGATGTTTGGTTCCCTTTTGTTTTCCCTTTGGCGTCAATGCAACTGTCTCATAACGTTTTCTTTGTGCTGATGTCTACAGCCAAATGCACACATCGAACAAGTGATTTTAGTAAAGTTATTCAATGGATTTCCTGTAGGTGATGAGATTTATTCCCACTCATGACTATATGACCATCTATTTGTGTCTTAGGGTAATGATTGAAAAAAGCTTCCAAGATTAATCCTGCTGCCACTCAGTATGTTGTGTTACATCGTGTTATGTTCTCTTAGCTATAGGCTCAAGATGAGGGTCTGATTTGTAATTTTTTTCAATTTGTCTTGCAGCACAAGGGGATTCATGAATGGAACTTCAGTGCCATGTCTGTACGTGGCGTAAGGTCAGTGATTGCTGCTTTTACAGAGGCATCAATGACATTACACTTATTCCTGCCAAGGGATTGGTATAAAACTACAAATAGGGACAGTGGGGTGGAAAAATAGTAAAGGGGCAATGCGGCTGAACTTAGTTTTCATGCAGATCACCTAATTAAAACACATTGATTGCATTATTGAATAGTAAGGGTAAAGAAATATATCCATCCATCTTCTGCCGCTTATCAGAAGTAGGGTCGCGGGAGGCCCAGACTTCACTCTCCCCAGCCACATGGTCCAGCTCTTCTAGGAGGACCCCAAGGTGCTCCAAGGCATGCCTAGAGACATAGTCTCTCCAGCGTGTCCTGGGTCTTCCCCGTGGCCTCCTCCCAGATGGACATGCCTGTAATACATCCCCCGAGAGGCGGCCAGGTAGCATCCTGACCAGATGCCCGAGACACCTCATTTGACTCCTGTCTATGAGGAGGAGCAGCAACTCTACTCTGAGTTCCTCTCGGGTGGCCCAATATCTCACCTTATCTCTAAGGGAGTGTCCGGCCACCCTGCGGAGAAAACTGCTGCTTGTATCCACAATCTCGTTCTTTCGGCACTACCCACAGCTCGTAACCATAGGTGAGGGTAGCTCGTAGATCGACTGTTAAATTGAGAGCTTTGCCTACTGGCTCAGCTCCCTCTTCACCACAACAGACCGGTATAGAATCTGCATCACTGCAGACACTGCACCAATCCGCCAGTCAATCTCCTGCTCCATCCTTCCCTCACTCATGAACAAGAACCCGAGATACTTAAACTCCTCCACTTAGGGCAGGACCTCTTCCCCAACCCGGATTGGACACTCCACCTGTGTCCGGTTGAGCACCTTGGTCTCGGATTAGGAGGTGCTGATCTTCATCCCAGCCTCTTTACATTCGTCTGCGAACTGCTCCATTGAGAGTTGGCCTGATGAAGCCAACAGAACCACAGCATCTGCAAAAACCAGATACTCGATCCTGTGGCAACCACATCAGATCCCCTTGGCGCCCTGGCTGCCTGACCTATAAATTTTGTCGTTAAAGTTATGAACAGAATCCGTGATAAGGAGCAGCCGTGGCCAACTCTCACTGGAAACGAGTCCGACTTACTACCGGCAATACTGACCATCCTCAGACAGTCCGTATAACAGGGTTCGGTACCCCCTATCCCTATTCTATCTGTATATGTGTATGTATATATGTCTATGTGTATATAGTGCATATGTTTGTATATATATTATATGTCGGTATAGGTATGTGTGTGTATATATGTATGGATATGTGTGTGTGGGCATGTATGGTGACAAATGTGCATATGTGTATGAATTTGTATATGTGTGTATTTCTCTTTCCTCTTCCCTCTAGAATTTTTTTTTTGTTTTGTTTTCTAATGTTGCTGCAACACCTGAATTTCCCCTATGGGGATCAATAAAGTATTATCCTATCCTATCCTAGACCTCACAGGGCAGGCTGAGGAGTGTGATCCCCCTATGGTTGGAGCACACCCTCTGATAGCCCCTTTTAAAAAGGGGATCACCACCCCAGTCTGCCAGTCCAGCTGCACTGTCCCAGAGGTCCATGCAATGCGGCAGAGACGTCAGCCAGGACAGCCTTACAGCACCCAGAGCCTTGAGGAACCCAGGGCGGACCTCATCCACCCTTGGGAACCTGTTACTGAAGAGCTTTTTGACGACTTCAGCAACTTCAACCCTGGAAATAAGCGGACCCCCTCCAGAGTTCCCCGGCTCTGCTTCCTCATTGGAAGGTGTTTCGACGGGATTGAGGAGGTCAGAGACGTATTCCTGCCACCGATCTACAACGTCTCGCGTTGAGGTCAGCAGCGCCCACTATATACAGTGTTGATGGAGCACTGCTTTCCCCTCCTGAGCCCCCGGAAAGTGGACCAGTATCTCTTCGAAGCCCACCGGATGTCGTTCTCCATGGTCTCCCAAACTACTCCTAAACCTGAGTTTTTGCCTCGGCGACCACCGAAGCCGCATGCCCCTTGACCTGCTAGTACCTGTCAGCTGCCTCCAGAGCCCCACTGGCCAGTCACCTATAAAGCCAGAGAAGGCCTCAAAGGAAAGGACTCCAGTTTGACGGAATGCATCACCGCTGGTGTTCACAAGCGGGTTTGAGGGTTGCTGCCCCGACAGGCACCGTATGGCCACAGCTCTGGTCTGCCGCCTCAACTATGGAAGCACAGAACATGGCCCATTCCGACTCAATGTCCCCTGCCTCCCTCAAGATGTGGTTGCAGCTCTGCCGGAGATGGGAGTTGAAACTCCGTCTAACAGGGTACTCTGCCAGACGTTCCCAGCAGACCCTCACGTTACGCTTGGGTGTGCCAGGTCTGACCGGCATCTACCCCACCACAAAAGCCATCTCACCGCCAGGTGGTGATCAGTTGACAGCTCTGCCCCTCTCTTCATCCGAGTGTCCAGGATGTGTGGCCGCAAATCCGACGACACAACCACAAGGTCGATCAAAGAACTGTGGCCTAAGGTGCGTTGGTGCCCAGTGCACTTATGGACACCTTTTTGCCTGAACATGATGGTGTTAAGGACAATCCGTAACAAGCACAGAAGTCAAATAACAAAACACCACTCGGGTTCAGATCGGGAGGCCGTTCCTCCCAATCATGCCCTTCCAAGTCGCACTGTCATTGCCTACATGAGCGTTGAAGTCTTCGAGTAGAACGATGGAGTGCCCAGACGGAGCGCTCTCTAGCAGCTCCTCTAGGGACCCCAAGAAAGGTGGGTAAACTGAACTGCTGTTGGGTGGTCAGAACCCGTCCCCCCACCTGAAGTTGGAGGGAAGCTACCCTCTTGTCCACTGGGTTGAACCCCAACGTACAGCAATCAATATCCCCACCCCTGCCCAATGCCTCTCAACAGGGGCAACCCCAGAGTACAAAGGGTTCCAGCCCCTCTCAAGGGGGCCAGGTTCCGGACCCCACCCTGTGTGTTGAGGTGAGTCCGACTTTATATAGTCGGAATCTCCAGCCTCTCGTGCCAGTTAGGGCTCCTTCCCCGCCAGAGAGGTGACATTCCATGTTCCAAGAGCCAGCTTTTGCAGCCGAGGGTCAGACCGCCAAGGTCCACCACTCCGGCCACCATCTGGCTCACACTGCACCCGACCCCCTTGGCCCTTCCTGTTGGTTGTGAGCCCAGGGAAAGAGGGACCTATGTCGCCCCTTTGGGATGTGCCTGGCTGAGCCGCATGGGTGCAGGCCCGGCCCCCAGGTGCTTGCCATCGAGCCCCCCTTGGGCCTGGCTCCGGGGGGGGCTCCGGGACACGCAAACGGAAAATTTAAAAGTAATCATATGAATATACAGATTCTTATTATAATGATGACTTCCTTCTTTGCTATGTCACTAAAGACAACAATAAATGGCTTTTCAACTGCTTTTATATTCTAGCATATCAGACAAACCCCCATTAACATATATATATTATATTCCTTTGAATGTTAGCATTTTCTAGGATGTAATTCAATTACTAACACAAAACAATAAAACAGTTTGACACAAATAAATACAGCAAATGCTGCTCTTCAGACCCTCTACTTGCTCTCAAAAGCTAGAGGGGAAGGACTGATACAACAGTATTTATTTTTTTGTTTGTTTTTCAAATTATAAAAAAAGAACATAGAAAGTGGCATGCAATCTGTCATTACAAAACATTTGGTCATTGTCGTACCCCTCTGTCCCCATGTAAAAATGAAAAAATGAGGGCGCCACAAGTGGCGCATTGACGCTTCTGTCTCACACCACAAAGGATCCTGGTTTGATTCATGTCAATGCATGTTCTCTCCGTGTCTCCGGTTTCCTCCCACGGTCCAAAAACTTGCAGCAGGTTAATTAGGAAAATTGTCCCGAATGAGTGAGTGAATTGTCTGTATATGTGGCCCTGCGATGGACTGCTGACCAGTCCAGGGTATACCCCGCCTCTCGCCCGATGACAGCTGGGATAGGCTCCAGAATTCCCTTGACCCTGAGTGCAGGATAAGCGGCAGACGTTGGACAGATGGATGGATGGAAAAAATTAAAGGAAATTTCCAACTCATGGCAGCAATGTTTGAGCGAAGCAAATACCCAGAATGTTTATATAAATTATCAGATTACAATTCTTGAACGCAAAGTGTGTTGCAGACGCTGCCCAAGAAGAGCAGGCAGATTGAAGACATGCCCATGATATTGGCTTTAGTCGACAGTTTCATGATGTCTTGCTCTGTGTCTCCTTTCCTCTTATCCTCAGAGAAATTCAGTGTCAGATCAGAGAAGTGCCGGGCTTTGCTCGCATGTTGCTAGGGAACCACTCATTTTCAGAGCCCACTCAGCCTGCAGCCACTCAGCAAGACACAATAGCAGCTTTGCAAGCGAGAATTCAACCACGCATACAGGCACTTCGTTGTCTGGCTCAGCAGCTCCAGCAGTGGCACGAGAATAGGACAACAGTTTCCATTTAGTTAGGCATGTCTTCTGTTGTTAAAATCAAGGGAATTTGACATCTATGTTTTTGTTAGATAAAAAATTCCTCCAGAAACCAGCAATTCTACAGCTGACCCTGCAGGCTTACATTCATTCCAAATACTTTCCTTTCATGCACTGTTTAATTAAATATTGCATTGGCACACACATCCTACGTGCAGCAGATCTACCGGTTCTATTTTTGAACAGAGCTGCATGCCACCTTTATTTCATGCAATGCCCGAAGACATTCATTTGTGGTGCAACTCTCATCGGATAATGTTGACTGTCTGTCCTCAGTATTTCCAAGTTTGATGAGCGCAGTGCTTTCCTCTACGTCCTTCACAATGCAGAGGACTTCCAGATCTATTTCTGTACAGAAATCCACTGTAAAAGGTTGGTCTGTTATTTCTGCCTCCTGCAGTCTTTATCATAATTCTGTTTCAAACAAAATTCTGTCGTTGCAATAAAACGGTGGATCAAACAGTTTGATATTTATGTTAGTTCATGGTAACAGTAATTCATATTAGCGTCAGAGTATTGTAATACTAAAATCACACACTTATAAGAATTTTACAGTCACAAAACAACAAATGCAAAATATCTTCACATTACAGTCTAATGAATAGCTCTTTAGTATTTTAAGTCACCAGAAATTAACAATTCCAATGTCTTTGTTCATCAGCTCTGTGTGTGTGTGTGTGTGCGTGCGTGCGTGCGTGCGTGCGTGCTTGCGTGCTTGCGTGCGTGTGCGTGTGTGCGTGTGAGTGTGCGTGTGTGAAACATACCTGTTCTTAGACCCTGGCAGTAGAAGTAGCAAGCTTGGACCTCAGACTGCTGCCAGATAACTTTTTGACATGTGTGTGTTTGTGCAGGTGTCTACAGGTGTGTATTCACAGGGACTATTTTCTTGTCTGGCCCTTCAAGGCCCCAGGATATTCTAGGTGCTCGCGCGGCCATCTTCAAACATTTGTTAGTAATTAGCATGTGTTATGTGCCATAATTCTCAAGGCTTGTTATATTTATTGTCCTTTTAGATGGTGGGTATTGAAAATACTATATACAATTATATTGTTATAGTTGTAGCTTAACATATACTTTATACAGGTGCCTCCACATTCAACAAATTGTCAGAGACACACAAATTCTCTTTGTCAGCAGACCAGGGGGGGCAGCTGCATTACATGTTCGCAAAATGCTTGATATTCATAGTAATTAAAAGATTATCCCCATTAACACTGTGTTATTGGTACTGCTACTACTAAAAGCACAAAAAGCCCCCTTTATCTGTTGCTCAATTGTTAACTCAGCTTCATGCAATTATTATTGGATTATAACCAGTTCTACTTTTGTCATTTATTCATAATGTTCTAATAAACACTAGTAAATTATATTTATTAAAGACATGTTCAACTTACAGACCTTTTACTCTGGAATTTATTCAATGGTTTCAGTTTTAGATTTGGCTTTATTAGATGGACTTTGTTCTTTCAACTAATAATGAAGAACGGTAAGTACTTACCAAGACAAGACAAAAATAGAATGAATTCGTACTTTCACAATATGTACTTTAATAAAAAAAAAAATGAAGTTTTGGTAAAAGTCCCTTGAATTAATTGTTATATAAACAATAATAAAGAGCACTAAGAGCTATGAGAACTATAATATTCATGGCTATTTAAAAGTCATATGTCAGTAATCTGTCATGATAGTATAAACTGTGTGTTAACTTGTCATACATTGGCCAGCTATTATACAGGTGCACGGTAGGGCAAGGGATGATGTAACGCGCACAGTTTGTGGCAATATTTAAACAGACAGGAACTGCGTAATGGAAGCATTCTGCATCTAGTGTTCATGTCTAAAAATGCATCAGCAGAACTGAATATGACAATAAAAAAAGTCAAGGACGTGTGCAATGAGGTTGCACATCAGCACTCGATATCTGAACTGTATGATGGTAATCACTGTGAGATTGAGACACAATATGGTGAGATTGTACAAGTATGTTGGCATCATAATTAACAATAAAGTGAGCTTTGGAAGGAATGCACACCTGCCTTTATTGCAATAATTGCAGTTATAAGTGGGGACAATAGTGATGTTCCTGTTTATAAACTCCTTCTGACCTTGTACTGTGATGTAATCTACTGGAGAACCTCTCTTAATCTTTAGTAGAGATACTCACATGTTTATCTGAAATATACACCAAATAGCAATACAATTTAGGGAGGATCCATGTTATCTTGCACTAACCACCCCACAGTTTCCCCCCAGTTCCTACGTTTTGAGTCATTTTCTATTATGTAGTGTGTTTGAGTGAGTGAGTGACATGAGTGAGTGACGTGAGTGAGTGACGTGAGTGACGTGAGTGACGTGAGTGACGTGAGTGAGTGAGTGAGTGAGTGAGTGAGTGAGTGAGTGAGTGAGTGAGTGAGTGAGTGAGTGAGTGAGTGAGTGAGTGAGTGAGTGAGTGAGAGAGAGAATTGCTGTGAATGCTCAACAGAACCTGATTGTAATTACTTAAAACTATGAACACATCAGTTTGAAGATTTGTGAAATTTAGGTGGGTTAACACCCCCTGTGACTCCACTCGTGTACATTCATGCATTTTCTCAGCTTAAGTGGTAAATTTCACACTGCTGCACCACCATTCTTACACCATTGTGTTCATCATGAGGTGATCAGCAAGACAGCGAGTATTCAGACTCACATAGTCCTACTGACCACTTCCATTTTTTGGTGTGGAAGAATCAAGTCAAGTGAGTCATGCCTACTGTTGCCATGGTGCTGCTCCTCTTACGATGCTTAGAAGACAGACTGATGGTGAGGAAAAGGGTGAAGAGGGTTTAAGGAAGGAAGGAATTAACAAAGGAAGGGGAAAACGAAGAATCACAAAGCTAGACAAGAGACTCAGTCTTATGAGGTTTGTTAATATGCATCACTGTCGTTATTACATGCATCAGCACACATGAACCTGTTTTACCGCCTGATGACATGCTATGCTAATTCACACTTTGAGTCTATCAAGAGTAGTAAAGGTCATTATATCATGTGTGTATGTATGTGTGGGAAGTGTGCACGTAAACAAACTATAATCCCATGTGGACGAGATTGCCGATTAAGACAAGTTTTGTTTTGCATTAACAAGATATGTAGCACAGTATTATAATGCACTGCAATTCAAATTGAAGAGTTGTTACTTTTAGCTATTTACTGGGAAGCAATATAATACAGGAAAGATGCAGTGAAATGTGATTTATTTATTTATTTGTTTTATTTAATCATGTACTTGTTCAAAAAAATCTGAATAGTTGTTTTCTTCCATATTGCCTAGCCAAAGTTATATCCACCTGTTAGAAATTAGGTCCTAGAAAAGTCTGAGCCAATGCAACTTTTTGAGGCATTGACTTTCTCACTCCAGTTTCCTGAATTTAGGACAAAACTAAGAGATCAGTCCTGACATTGACCTGTAATTGTAGCATGTTTGACTACATTGGCTCAGAGTCACAGCGTTTCTCTGAAAAAAATAATTAATTTGATCACGAACTATGTGTGCACATGCAACATGTTTGTGTCCGTTTTATTATGTGAGCATCTCATCAGCATGCATGTGATTGTATTTCGATAGATTTTGCGATCTGGTTAACAGCATAATGGAGGAGGCCTGGAAAGGTCCTGAAGAGGGGGACTGTGACACTGACACTTTAGAGGTGAGGACACATAAGATGGGGGCTGCTGGGTTTAAAATCAATTTCTTCTTTTTCCTTCCTCAGATGCAAATCACACCCACCAACAGCTAACACTGTCTGTTCACCTATCCATTTTTCCATCGATATTTTATGAATGTCATCCTCTACCCCCTCCTTGACCTTTAGATACACCAATAAACTGGAAAAAGGGGTTCTCCAAACAAGAAACTAATGAAGGCCAGAAGATTTGGATGTCTTCCATCCTTTTTCAAGGGTTTATTCAAACCACAAAATTTGACTCTCATCCAATCTACATTTCAGCTGGTCTTGTGTATTTTACTGTGGGTCTCATCACTGAAGTCCTCTTCTATTCATCTGTTAAAAAAAAAAATTGTAAAGATATGACTATGTATATGCCTCCTGTATGTTTATCTCAACAAAGCCCTGATTCAGAGGCAATCGGTTGAGTCCAACATCTACACTCCCCCCTTTGAATTTAGAAAACTAACCATATGTTCTTCATAGGTCCAGGATACATTAGCTCTCATGAATTTCTTTTTATTGCAACATCCTGTTCTTTTTACATATTCATCGGATATGCGATGTGATTTATTTCCATTAAATAAAAGAGCAGAGAAACTCTTTGTACATCATGTGACATTAACTTTTGCAGTATTACCACCAGCGCTTCACTTGATTCCTCCATAATTTCTTTCAAACGTGAAATCTGTAGATTAGAAACTATATATATCTATATATATATAAATATATATAGAGATATAGATATATAGATATCTAATCTGTAGATTAGAAACGTTATATATATATATATATAGTTTCTAATCTACAGATTTCATATTCTGCTGAACAGTTTCATGTAAACGAAAGAAAAACTTCCCATGCAGTCTTGTCCATTGAAGTGAATTCCATTACAGTTCACAAAAAGTGAATTCTATTACAGTTCACAAAGTCATTTATACATGGAAGTTGAATTCTGGCGAGAGAAAAAACGAAGATAGGTCCTTTAATTTGTGCTTAAGTTAGTTAATTTACCAGCGGATGGTGAGGATTGTGATAATAAAGAAGTTTTTCATATTGAAGCATGAAGTGAAATCTGCAAAGGATGATTCAAAATAAAATTTAAGCGTGGAAGTTCGCAACAGAGAGTTGTTGATTCATTAGTTTATCACAGTGTTGCATCTTTTAGTGCACATTTGTTTTTAATTCGCTGATCTTCCTTCTATATTTTCACATCACTGTATAGATATGTTGCTTTTCTCTCTACAGTACGACTATGAGTATGATGAGCACGGGGAGAGAGTGGTTCTTGGAAAAGGCACATTTGGCGTGGTGTATGCTGGCCGTGACCTAAGCAACCAGGTCCGACTGGCCATCAAAGAGATCCCAGAGAGAGACAGCAGGTAAGACAAACATGTCACATTTCCACACGTTCCTCCTGACTTTCAACCTGATTTTGCAACAAAAACATTTTATATGATCAAGCTTCTGCAATTTTATTTGTTTCATTTCTTTGGTGGTGATGTAACCAAACGCTGTTTTCTCAGAGCCCTGACATAAGATCAGATTTGTCACATCCAGATGCTGATGTGAAAGTAATGCACGTAAAATCAATAACCTATACTCAGCTATTTCTCCTGTCTTGAGCAACTGATAATGAATCACAAAAAAATTAAAAACATTCAAGTAAAATTTGCGGTTGATTAAGTGTTGTATGGTTGATTCTTTAAGCTCATTCTACAAATTTGACATTACACAGACTTTGTCAACAAACGGGTGATAATTGCTCATCATTAAACATAGTTAAGTGAAATATAGATAGGGATGGTGAAACAACAAACACAAAATGAACAAAAACAGTCAAATATGTTTTTGATAAAGTATTTTCATATTTATTTTTTAAATTGAAAAAAAATCTGTTCGTAACAGCAGCCTTTGTTATGATTACATCATCGCCACTACAATTTTCTTATCTTAGAATAAGCTTTGTTTGCTTCCATACATTTTATGTTTATGTGCTGCATACATTAACTTCTACACACATGCTTTTGTCATTCCCATCAGCATCTACATAAGCACTACAGTAATGTTTATCACCATTAAGAGAAGGGCTCCCTTCCTGAATAGGAAAAGAGGCAGATTTCAGAAGTGTCCCTGGTGGTCTCTGTAATTTAGTGGGCTTGTATCCATTCCAGTGATGTGGTGTGATGTGACTGGTTAGTCGAGAAACAATGCAAGCAAACCCTAGCCTACCCATCTTGTTTTCCCACCGCTTTCTTCCACCAAATGGTTAACTATTAACTTAGGATTTCAAATTCATTTCTGAGTCATTTTTTTGAGAATTCAATATGCTGCTCTTGTTTACCCTTATTTGAACGTCAGGTACTCTCAGCCGCTCCACGAGGAGATCGCCCTACACAAGCACCTGAAGCACAAGAACATTGTGCAGTACCTTGGCTCTATCAGCGAGAACGGCTTCATTAAGATCTTCATGGAGCAGGTTCCTGGAGGTGGGAGATTGCTGACACCTTCCTACTGTGTGGAAGATCAAATAATAGCAATAGTCATTTGCTAAATGATAAATCCAAACAACAAAACTTTAAAAGGAGTGCGATACACTGTATATTTTAATAAGGCAGGAGTAAACTTTACATACCAGAGCCTGAAAAAGAGCAACACTGAAAATCAAGCAGCCTAGCTCAGGTCAGAATGATTGACTTGCTGGATGCAGTTTGTCTTGTTCCTTTCAGGAAGTCTGTCTGCTCTGTTGAGGTCAAAGTGGGGCCCTCTGAAAAATAACGAGTCCACCATAGGGTTCTACACACGGCAAATCCTGGAGGGACTCAAATACCTGCATGATAATCAGATCGCGCACCGTGACATCAAGGTAATGATGTCACATGATGTTTATAGTCTTCTTGCCATCATCAGTTTTTGCAAAGGGATACACAAACTGAATATTGTTTTGTATTTTTATGTTAGCAGTAACCATCATCAAGAAATCTTTTGAAGAATTCTCAAGCACCATGAAATTCATTTTCACAGAAACTTGTTCTTATATCCCACCGTTATATTGTACAGTTCAATTTAATGTATATAAAGAGAATACTCTAGTGTGGCATATGTGAAACAACAAACATATAGACCAACACACATGAAGGAACCATGAGGCTGGATTATACTCCTAAAACCCAATCTCTTGTTTGGTCAACATTTCTAATTTCCCTTTTCTATTTGGACTTGAGACCTGATACATATGAAAACTAAGCATAATTTCTTGACATGATGTGGTTTTTGAGAAACATGATGTTGACATACATGCACTCTGAATTTCAAGCAGAATATTATTATTTTGATTTCTCTGTGACAACAGTGATATTACTAGTCTTTAATTTGCATTAAAGCTTGGTATTTATTTATCCAAAACAAACATCATCCATTTACCTCAATTAAGAATCCAGTCCTTCAAGCATCAAGGCAAATGTTGATCAACCTGTTTGGGAAGGGAGGTTGTCCTCTTCAAGCATTATGCATTTTACACTTTCAAAGATGTGTTACTTTTTCTCAATGCAATTATGATCTTGGCATGTTTGGAACACAATAGGTTGAGCATGTGTCACTAATGTCACTTTTTTAACCCATAGGGGGATAACGTTCTCATTAACACCTACAGCGGTGTCCTGAAGATCTCTGATTTTGGCACATCCAAGAGGTTGGCTGGGATCAACCCATGCACAGAGACTTTTACAGGTACATGCCAACAAATTACTACTGGTTGGAGATCATGTTGACTCAGCTCAACTCAGCCACTACATCATCATCTTCTGTTTAGGTTAGCATATAATTAGAAATATGCTCTGGTTTAGATTTGTGTGTGTTCAATTGAACACCACCATCAAATAATGTGCAATCCGATCTACCACCAGTAACACTGAGGGTTTACAGACAAAACAATAGGGCTTGTCCATTTATTATCCTGGCTTTTATGAATCTGTAATATGGGGAGTTTCAAGCGAGGTGTACAAAATACTGAGATGAGGATGTTTCTGTCAGACAGGCATTGTAATAATTACAGCAATTTTGACTTTATCTATAAAATATGCATGTGGTGGGAACACCCAAACTTGCACATTATATTTGCAGTCCAGAGGGAATATGGGTTCAAAGAAAGAATATAACAGTGTTTTCAACTTGTGTAAATGTTTTGTAGTGGTCAGCATTTCATTATTGTGCCTTTTTTGTTTTGTTCTTCGATTGTCATCGTCTCATAATTAATTTGCTCTTCTTCTTGTTGAGCAAACTACCATATTTTTTTGGGCTGACACACTAAGGGTTATTTTCTTTTATCTTCAGATTTTCCCTAGTGCCATAGGCTTAAATCTAATTTTGCATATTAATTGTCCTTTTCTCCCCAAAATTGTGCTTAAACCATTCAAACACCGCATTTTAGTACCATGGCTGCATATTTGGTCATTAACCTCTCCGTGTCTAACCAAGTGTCCAATTACCCTTATTTGAACACTTGGAAAACAAACACCAGTGAAAGATACAATCTGTTAGGAAGAACATGCAATTTACTTTGTTTTGCAGGCTTACTAAATCAGGGCCCCCGTGTCAATTTTCACACAAAAAAAAACCTTGAATCATGACATCGCTAGGAGACGACTAAATCATGCTCAGTTGTGGCCATGAATAAGAGATCGGGAAGCTAATGCTGAGCAGTTGTCCAGACTCCTCAGCTGGAGTGTGATATCACTGAGAATACTAGCTGTTGCTACTTAGCTGACAGGCTGTAGTCTACAGTCAGGTCAGGCAGTTATTCCTATGTGGTGTCGTGATGGCCAACTGGGGCTCAATCTAACCTCTTGGATAGATGATCTGGCAATGCATTGGAAGTGAGAGGGGCTTACCCTGAATGACAGTGCTCCTTTAGGAAACTAGGTAACTCCTTTTTAGCCAGGGTATAAATGGGTCAAAGCCTGTTTTAGCCCAGTCCACAAGCTTTTAAAAGCAGTGTATACTCAACAGGCTAGAATTAGAACAAAAAGGTCCTTTCAATGAGGATCTGAGAATGTTACTTTGGGCAGAGCTACTATTAAGTAATAACACAGAAATGGTTCACTGCTGTTTTAAGACAACTTGAAACCCTGTTAACCTTTGGAAACCTGTTTTATTTCATTCAAAATAATATGTTTTTACAGATGAAACTCATCTTCAATGCAAGTTATTTTTTGCTGTATGTCATTCAATGGGATTCTTATATTACAAATGCTGAGCCTCGTTGTGAGTTTGAAAATGTAAGCAATCAAGTGAAAAATAACAGTTTCATGGATTTCTAGTCTCACTCCTGTAAAAAAAAAATCAGTATTTTTCCTTCTTTGTTTTTCTTTTATTTTTTGATCATTTCAAAAAAGTATTTGACTGGCGAGGCAGCCTAAAAAACAGAACAGTTGACATGAAAATCATACAGTACATCTAAAACCTGATTGACTTTCCGATCAGTTCCTGGCCCTGATCCTAAATTTTAATAATTTGTTTTAGGCACACTACAGTACATGGCTCCTGAGATTATCGACAAGGGGCCGCGGGGTTACGGCAAGCCTGCGGATATTTGGTCTCTGGGCTGCACCATTATAGAGATGGCAACTGGGAAACCACCTTTCTATGAACTTGGAGAACCACAGGCAGCCATGTTCAAGGTAAGAGACACCCGCTGGAAGAGATGCCACAGTCAGGTATTTCGTTTCAGTAGCAGTAGGTGTTTCAGTAGCCCTTACCCTCCGCAAGGTTTTAATGATGAACTGCTAAAATTCTCACTGTAAATGCTCAGATTTTGGGGCTTCACTACTGAAGTACAGAATATTTTGCAAGTGTCAAAACTTTCAGTTTATTTAATCTCAAACACCAGCCGAATAGTTCACTGGAGCTTATCTGACTTTTGGTGGTTTCGTAGAAATGAAGTGTCTTTCTGTTTAGTTACTTGACAAACATCAGATGTTGACATTGTTAGAAAATGTTGCTAACATGCATGCAGAGTCTCTGGATTAAGATTAACAAATGGATAGGATGGGATAGGATAATACTTTATTGATCCAAATAAAACAAACAAATTCAAAAAAGATTGTAAAAATATAAATAAGCACTAAACAATTAAAAGCAATATAAAAAATTAAAAGACAGAAAATAAAAAAAAAACAACATAAATATATATGCACATACACATACACATATATACATATATTTACATACACACATACATACATACATATGTACATATACACATACACATATATAAGATATATAAATAAACAGTAAGGATGAGAGTAGAACAGATAAGCAGTAAGGGTGAGAGTAGAATAAATAAATTAACAGTAAGGGTGAGATTAGAATCAAAATTAACAACAACAAAGGCAAGGATAAGGACAGATAGGTGACGACAATTGAATAATGGCAACGATAAAATAAACAGGATGCAATGGAGTGATATCAATCTGGGTAAAGAGGACAACAGAGTTAGGGCACGACACATGTGAGCGAGTGTGTAGTGAGGTGGTGTTGTGAGCGAGTGTGTAGTGAGCACAGATGCACCTCCAGGCAGTCAGTTGTGTGCCGTCCAGACTGCTGTTATACAGTCTGATGGCCGTGGGCACAAAGGAGCGTCTGAAGCGTTCGGTTCTGCACCAGGCTGGGATGAGGCGTTGGCTGAATGAGCTGCCCATCAGCCACAGCTTGTCATGCAGGGGGTGGTAATGATTGTCCAGGATAGCTCTCAGTTTGTCCTCCACCCTCCCCACTGCCACCGATTCAAGATGGACCAGATTCAGTCCCACCACCGAGCAAGCTTTCCTCACAAGCTTGTTGAGCCTGTTGACCTCACCAGTCCTGGCACCGCCCCATCAGCACACTATAGCAAAGAAGAGTGCGCTGGCTACCATAGACTAATAGAAGGTCTTGAGGAGCCTGCTGCAGACACCAAACAACCTCAGTCTCCTCAGGAAGAACATCGTGCTCTGACTCTTCCTGTATAGGGCATCAGTGTTGTGTGTTTATTGTTAATGTGGACACCAAGGTACTTGTAGGAGTCCACAATCTCCACCTGTTCACCCTGTATGGTGATTGGTGTAGGTCTCCTATTTTTCCTGAGGTCCACTACCAAATACTACTACTACTACTACCAAATAATCATTGTATTTAAACATCAACATTTAAAATTTAGTTTTATTGACATGAAGAAAAGGCTCAGACTGACACAGTACAGCTGTACAACCACCGTAACCCTAAAAACAAGTCAAAGTATGAGGATGAAGGGGAAGGCTGTTTTCCCCTAGCCATTGTAATGGATAAACACTTAATTGTCAAAAAATTGACTAACTATGCATCCTGATGTCAGAAACTTCTCACTGAGATCACACAACAATTGTCTATTGCCTTTCACAATTAAAGTCACCACAAATGTGAATCAGAGGTAAGTCTTAACTACCATTTTAAGCATGAGCTGCATTTTTCTTTGACTGAAAATCAGTTTATATACAGTCTATACCATTCTATAACCACTGTTATTTGCACTTTACTTACAAGCTTTTCCTGATTTTTATTTTCATTTCATGGTACATTTTAAACAGTGGCTCAACTTTAACAACTTCATCTGACCCAATATATGTTTATGGTTGGTTTTAAAGAAATGAAAAATCATTCATCTTGAATTGATGTTAATTTTATTTATTTTTTTAATTTTTTTTACCTGATGCTCCCAATACATGTTTAAATGTGTATATGCAGAAGGTAAATAGGCCATTCAATGACTTCATCACCAAATCTTACATGCGCAATCATGACCTTTATGGAGAGAAGAAGTTGATGCACCTGCAGTGTTGCCACCTGCAAACTGTAACCCAACCGGGCCCAGTAGAAACTCCAAACACCATATATGAGCATTTGTTTGAACACAAACAAGAGCAGTCACATTGAGTCTTTCCATTCTCAGTGCATGTGTGTCTTTGTTTTATCTCTTTGTGCCCTCAGTGTGATTGTTTTGAATGGGGAGCTGCATGTCAGTGAAAGATAGCACACGTCTCAGTGTTTGTTCAGGCCAGTTGAAGGAGAATATATCAACGGGAACCTGGACAGCATCACGGTCTTGTGATCATGATTTTAGAATATGTAATTGCAGCTACCATCAGATTACCTTAAACTTTCAGAATATATCTTTTTATATCTGCAGTAGGTTTTCCTGGGTTTATATTCTCTTCACTCATCCTTGTGGAATGCCCAAAGGGAGGGGCATCTCCCTCCTAATCTTAAGTCAACATTCCTCAACAGCAACGACAGGAATTTCTAGCACTCTTATTGTCATGAGCCTCGTGTTTGAACTTTGAACATTATTGCCCTCTGCCATATTCCCAAGCTGCAGCCAAGCCTGAGTGTCTCCGGGTAAACAGTGGGAGTAGTCTCATGCTAAATGCTGTATTCTACCCTGAGGGAAGAATGCCTGATTCCAAAACAGCTTTATAATTGTGTGTGTCTTCTTTTCCTGCAGGTGGGCATGTTTAAGATCCATCCAGAGATTCCAGAGTCCATGTCACTGGAGGCCAAGGCCTTTATCCTGCGTTGCTTTGAGCCTGACCCAGACCGCCGAGCCACCGCCTTTGACCTGCTGACAGATGAATTCCTCACTGTGACCAGCCGAAAGAAGAAGGGTAAAACCAGCTTCACAGGTGAGTTCGGATTTATTTACATCAGCAGTGTTGTGTCAGTGTTTGATCATTTCTGATCTCTAGGTAAGTAAAATAATCAACATGGCAACTGCTAGAGGTAGAGGCATTTTTAAAGTGCTAACTTTTGAGTAAATATGAACTGTGAAACAAATGCAAATAATAAATAGCTTAATGCATTTACTTATGCAGATTCTGGATGCTTTTCCAGAATTTATTAAATACCAGCTTGAATCAAGTATGTCATACATTTTTAACACAGTATTAAGTGTTTTTATTGAGCAAGAGGTATTAGTTTTCTTTTAAACAGCATCTTATTTTTTCAGAATAAGGGAGCATTAAAAGAATGAAATTGAAGAAATTGGTTCCCAAACAATAGCATATATAAATAAATGAGTAGATAAAATATATATGATATAAATGATATAGATTTTCCATTATTTTTATGTTTCATTATGTTATGTTAATCCACCATTTAGCACACTTAGATTTATTTTTTTTTACTAAAACAAACCTAACTATCTATCTAAAACTAACCCCCCCCCCCTCCCCCAAAAAAGTTTGAGACTGTACTAATTCTAAACATATTCCAAAATCGCTTGTTGGTTTTATTAAAACTCCACATTGGTGATATTAAAATCCTTGAAACATGGACAGAAGCTTCTGCCTTACCGCACCCTTGGAAATGTTCTACTGGAGTTTCATGGAAACTTTGTCTTGTTTTGTTCTTTAAACTGCTGACACATATTTTTTTCCCCCTCACAGCTCTGTCACCAGGGTCAGGTGAGTTGCTTGGCTTTCTTGAAAGCAAATTTGACACGTTACTTACCTGAAATGTTTCGATCAATTTAACGGAAAACAGTTAGCCTTGTGTTGCCAGTTTTTTGTTTGTTTGGTTGGTTTTGTGTTTCTATAGCCAGCACCCATCGATCTTGTGCAATTCTACCCTTTGTAAGAACTCAAAAAGGACATTGCACTGCATGAATTTTGCTCCACACTATTCTTTCTATGCTTTTTAATTCACACACAATGGCTGCATGGATGGTGGAGCTAGCTTAACTAGATATTGGACTAGCAAATAAAAGTCTTTCTCTCTCTCTCATCTGCACTTTCCCTCTCGTTAATCTCTGTTATCGTCAGACAATAATATGCAAAGAACCCCACTACAAAGCGTGCATATAAAAATTGTTTGGATGTTACTGAAAACACACAACAGGCTTTGTTTTCTCTGATTTTTGCATCGTCCTTCAGAGTATCTTCGGAGTATATCCCTGCCAGTGCCAGTGGTGGTGGAAGATACCAGTAGCAGCAGCGAATATGGCTCTGTGTCCCCTGACAACGACCTCAATACTAACCCTTTCATCTTCAAGCCCAGCATCAAGTGCTACAGTGAGAGGGATGTAAAAGGTCCCAGGTCTCTCTTTCTGAGGTAGGATGATGATTATTGTGGAAATACTGTTTTGAAGGCATCAAAGTTTTAGCAGTATGGAATGTTTTTGTAGCCAAGCTAAATGAGCTTTATGTAATACATGTTTGTTTGTGTTCGTGTTCAGCATTCCAGTGGAGAATTTTGAGGACCACAGTGCCCCTCCATCTCCTGATGAGAAAGATTCAGGCTTCTTCATGCTTCGAAAGGACAGCGAAAGGCGAGCCACTCTGCACCACATACTAACCGAGGACCGAGACAAGGTGGTGGCCAACCTGATGGAGTCCTTCACTCAGGTGAGTCATGAAAATAGCCACAGAGGAGATGAAACGATGAACAATAGTATGCCATATAAATCCCTCCTTTTGCATTCTCCCACATCATCTAGGGATCTGAAGAGATGAAGCTGAGGCCCCATCACATTTCCACTCTTGTGGTTAGCCTAGCTGACTTTGTCCGCATGGCTGACCGGAAAATTATTGCTAGCACTCTGTCTCAACTCAAGCTAGAGCTGGACTTTGACAGCACGTCCATCAGCCAGCTTCAGGTTGTGCTGTTTGGCTTCCAGGATGCTGTGAGTATCAGCCTCAAAAACAGATAGTTATGCATCAAGGTTAGCACAATCAGAAAAGAAAGCTTTTTACTTGACAATTAAATCCCAACTGAAAGTGCTCATGTCTCATTTCATTTGGCTTATGATTAGTGATGAAGAATATTGAAAGTATAAATCCAAACCCTGTAGATAATTGTTTCCTTCAGCTTAGCTACAGATCAAATTCCAAACTACATAAATGTCAAAATTCACATCAGCTTATTTTCTCCTCTCCTGCAGCAGTATGTTTTTTCCTGTCTGTTATCCTCCCCCTGTTGGTCGACAGAGATGATCCTTGATGTTACATAAAAACAGCAGTTTTACACTCTATTGCATAACCCTGCAAAATGATGAAGCTCTGATGCCTCCTATTGGGCTTTATATGACTTCTTTCAATGACTCTCATATAAATACCCTGTAGTACTCTGTAGTAATACTCTGCACACAACCAGGCCAATTTTAAGCAAGATGAGATTAAAAGTAGTATCAACTGAAATAAAGATTACTTCATATCCATGCAAAATAATGATAAATAGATGAGTCTCAAGGGAGGCGCTGATAAATAAAATGTATGATTATTTTTCTAAAAGAATTTTACCAGTATTACTTTTACTAATATCAATTGGGTGTTGCTGGGGCTCAATTGGTACAGTGGGCATCCCTCCAGTCAGAAAGGTTGGCGAGCTGTTGTATTTCCAGCTCCTCCTGCATGCAGAAGTGTACAGGACAGGGCAGGACACTGAAACCCCAGTTGTTCCCAATGGTCTGGTTAGCCCCTTGCATGGCAGCTCTGCCACTATCGGTGTGTGTATGTGAAAGTAAAGCTCCTTGAAACCGTAAGATGATGAAATACCATACAAGTGGAGACCATTTGCAAAAGCTAATTGAAAGATTGTAATGTTTAAGTAAAAAAAAAGTGCAAATAAATGACTAAAACAACAGACAGAAAAAATAAACATCTAAGTAAACTATACAAATTAACTATCTTCTATGTGAGCTGTTTCCTATATCTCTCATTTCAGTGACACCTTCAGGGTATTTCTCATTAGAAATAATCTCACTTCACAGGTTAACAAAGTGCTGCGAAACCACAACATCAAGCCTCATTGGATGTTTGCCCTGGATAACATTATTCGCAAAGCCGTGCAGACTGCCATCACCATCTTGGTGCCAGGTAAGCTCTTTGAAATTTAGTGGAAAATACTCACTTGATCTTTATTATTTCTCGCAAATTACATCAGTCAGCAGAAAAATCAGCTGAAATTATACGAATACAGTACCAGTAGAATATGATCTAACATAATTGTGTTCAATAGTTGTCACAATTGCCCAAAGGCGAAAAAAATGCTCTTACCTATTCTTTTGAATATTTTGATTTCCATTTCCAACTACATAGCTCAACAAATCATACATTTGATGATGTCACAGCAAATACCAAGCTGATCTGATGCGTACCCTGAGTATCCTTGTTTTTAAAAACAAAAAGTAATGAACTATGACTCTTACTGAAGTCACAGTATGGAGCAGATTGTGACGTGTGAAAAAAATTGATTTGTTGCATTTGCGCTCAGAATTGAGGCCTCACTTCAGCCTGGCCTCAGAAAGTGACCCGGCTGACCAAGACGATGTTGATGATGATGGGGAGCCCCAAAGAGACTCAACCCACCAGAGCAGGGCGCCTCTTGTCACTGCTCATGATGACACTGTGGCCACATCTGGAGTCAGCACACTTAGTTCCACCGTCTCGCATGAATCTCATAACGCGCAACGCTCTGTGAGCATGGAACTTGGAAGGATGAAGCTTGAAACCAACAGGTTTTTTCTAAGTCCTAATCAGCCAAATTGTTATTTAGCTTAAACATGTTTTCTTACATTATACATCAAAGGTAACTGACAGAAAAAATGGGAATCAGTGTTCCTGTTTCCTCCAATCTTTCTGATCACAGGTTATTGGAGCAGCTGCTGGAGAAGGAGAGGGAGTACCAAGCTATCCTTCAGCAAGTCCTGGAGGAGCGGGAGCAGGAGATCAGACTACTGAGACTGCGATCTCAGCCTGAAGGTAGTTAAATCTTCCTTTCAGAAGGGAGAGTGTGGAATACTCCGCCCACTACCCCGACATCTCTACTATGCCTCCACATTTTGCATCCAACAGCGGCTCCCTGAGTCGAAGTGAGCTTTTAATACCTTAATTGAAAGGCACTTGTTTCTGCATTCAGTGTGTGCTATTCACCAACGCTGGTCATGCAAGACTCTCAGATCGCACCATACCGTTGAATGGATATGTGAGACAAAAAGGCCATAAATTGTTTGTTGTTTGTTTATGGAAAGAAGCACATGAAATAACTACAGTCTTGATGTTGTGCACTAATTTGAAGACTATTTGAAGACTTATTATGTACATCATATATTGCTGAGACAATAATAGGGGGGAATGTGTGATCTTAAAAGCCATATAAGGCAGAATTGTTGGTGGTTTGTGACATTTGATGCTTGATGCACTAAATGGACTGAGTGTATCTGAAGGACTGTGTTCCCAGCAGACGGACCCACATCTTCAGGTGTGGTAAGAAGTCAACCTACGGAGAGTCATAAAAACACTGAGCTGAGCGAATGGTTGAGGCACTGCGGAGCCAACCAGGAGTCCATAGACAAGGTAAAGGTCTCATATAACTCTTTTGACCTCGTCTTTGTCCTTCTGTTATGTGCAGATGGTCTTGATTGTGATTTTCAAGCTATGTGAATTATTGTGTGTGGGAAACACTTTAAATGATAAAACCTTTAAACATTGTTGTCCCCAGATACTCAATGAGGAGTATACATTAAATGACATCCTCCATGATGTTACCAGAGATGATCTCAAGAGTTTGAAACTGAGGTGGGACAAAAAATGAGTGACAACTGATTTAAATAATTGTGAACCATTTGCCATACATATTGAAGATGTAGTCATGAAAGTGCATGTTAAAAGTACAATAGTACTATGAATGCTATAAACATGGGAGTGCAGTTTTGCCAGCTGATTTTTGTATTGTCAAATAATGTATTTTATGTTCTATTCTAACTGTTTTCTACTGTTTCTTCTGTCAGAGGTGGAATCGTGTGCAAAGTATGGAAAGCCATCACAGACTACAGACAGAAGCCAGCCTGAGGCCTTAAGTAGGGGCGAGCAAGCCGAAAGCAGGACCTTTTCTCTATTGCTCAGTGTTCTCCTTGTTACCTCAGTATTTATAGGAGTCGAGCTGTTCAAAGAACCTGTGCTTGCATGTGATGCAGAACAGGTTTTCAATTTCGCAGGACTTTACAATTTATCATATATAGAGAAACTGAATGGAATATTAGAAAAGGGTCATGTTTAAAGCAAAAATCACTGAAAAGTGCCACTGGTTTTGTTACACTTGATGGATAAGACACTGATTTTTTTTTTTTTTTTTTTTTTTTTTACAGCAATGTTAAAATTATGATTATAGTTTGGATGATTCAAATCCACAACTAAAAACTGTCAGACATTTTCTCCTGTCTTTTAAAGATGTTTACAAAACTGGAGACTAACCATTTTCTAATCTAAGCCTGAGATACAAAATACTAAATCCAACATGTAAAATTTTATTCTGATATACTAATACGTTTATTCTAGATATTTTATCACTACCTTATTTATATATTGATTTTTGTATTTAATTATGGGAATCTGAAGGATGTCAAAGCATGCCCTGTTGTTATATTCAACATTACTGACATTGAAAATGTCTATGCTTTTTCACATTTCTTTTTATAATGAATTATACATTTTTATTTTCTGTTACATGCACATATTGAGTCATAAAGTGTTTTTTCTCTTTGAAAATATAGTTAAATGGTCTCCATGTTTATGGACTGAGTCTGTTATATGATGTAAGGATTTGTATGATTTTCTAGTGTCACAAATTGAGATAATATCGTTTCAGTAATTACTATTACATTAGATCATTTGGTCATTTTAACTTAACACATACACTAAAAGCATCCTGAAATTCTGCTTTCGTTGTTAGGCTCCTTGAGTTGAATGTATCCTGTCCTGAAAATTTTAAATGAAAACAAATTTCATATGTGTTGACCTTTTTTTCCCAACCAAGATGTCCGAATTGTATATATATCAATATGACCTTTTTGCTTCATATTCCATATTGTTCAAAATGTGTCACGTTGTGAAAATAAATCTTTGCAGCTTCAAACAGTGAAAACCGTGTGTTTTCTGTTAACCCCGCGTGCAATTACATTGAAATATGTAGAAATGTTTATTATTACATATAAATGTAAATTCAAATGGGTGGAGGGTTTTTGCTGTTGTTGTGTGTATGTGCTGTGTGTCTGAAATATGAATACAAAAATATTCGTGTTCTGCGATTAACTGGCGACCAGTGCAGGGTGTGCCCCGCCTCTCGCCCGATAGCAGCTGGGATAGGCTCCACCATCCCCCGCGACTCCAAGCGTAGGATAAGTGGTAGATTATGGATGGATGGGAAATATTAGTGTTGAAAACCTGGTCCTGAAATGCGGTGTTTTTTCGGGGTCTTTTGATGATTCACGTGCAGTCTGGATCATTAAAGGATCTAAGCAACATTAAGGAAATAAAGGGGTCAAAGGAGAGAAGGATTTCTCGACATTTCATGAGAATCCTGCAACAATAATTAAATACTGTAAATACAGATGCTCACGAGTAACCCGATTTCTCTTTCAGTGATCATTTCGTTTTTCTATTTCAAACAATACAGAATCCTCTCATACTCTTCAAAATATAATACACAGTTGTGCCGCAGGCAGGTGGGGAAACCTCGGTGAAAAGTAACAGCCTTCGCTATCGTTATCACCACTGTGACGTCAGTGAGACTGAGCACGCATTGCCGAGGTCTCGCGGCAGTCTCTTCCTCACCATGACAACGGCGATTTCTTTTTCCACCATCGTCAGGTAACCGTCGGTTTTCCCTGAAAACATCAGCGATAGTGTTGAAACTTTGGCTTTTGGGTTAACTGGGCTGCGGTTTTCACGGTAAGGACTTTATGCGTCGGGGACCGGGCGGCCACAGAAAAGGACGGTCCCTAATCGCCTGAAAAACATGGTTCTGCTTCAGCATCACCGACCGCTGCTCGCTCTCGTTGTGTTGTTGTGCGTGGCGCAATGTGCCCGATCCCGGAGCTCAGCCATATCGGACTTAAAATCCAAAATATCAGTGGTGGAGGAGCTCCTCCAGGAGCTGCAGCAAGACCAGGCGTATATGGCAAGTGATGCGACGGACTCTTGCGTGAGCGACTTAAACGCCGTCCGGGAGCGCATCATCCGGACGAGGGCCTCCATCGAGAAGGGAGCCACCTTCCTGCTGGCTCCGGACGGTGTGTTTGTCTGGAAGGACTGCGTGCACGCCTGCTGCTCCCAGCCTCACTGCACAGTGGCGATGGTCCAACAAGACCCGAGGCAGCCGAGTGACACCCTTAAATGCTACCTGTTCAACTGCACCTACAGAAACAAAAATGTCTGCTCCTTCGCACCGCAGCAAGGCTTCATCACGTACAGCCGCTCCCCGAACACGACGAATGTACACGTCCTTGGTTCCTCCAGAGGCTCCTCGAGGAGGCCCGGGGAGGCTCTCCCTGATATTGACAAGCAAGGTGGGACGCATACAATCGCGAATACTAACATTAAAATCGTTACTGACGTTTTGTTCCTGATCATCTCGCTGGCGGTCGTCCTTGGAGGGTATGTATTCGTAAACAAGAAGTACTTCTAAAATTGCAATGCTATCTACCCCATCATCCCATGGTACGGGTAGGAGGGGGCGCATCAAATGTGTATTTAATGGCAAACACGCTGATGATTTTTTTTCTGCATTAGGTTCCCATAGAGTACTCGTTAATTTTAATCTGAAGTTTCCACAATATAATATAAGATCCACATTATATTATACTTGGATTTTGTCTTCTTTTTTAAATATTCTAAAACTTATCAACAATCAACAATATTTCTCAATAATTACATCCAATGTATCTACATACTGCCCAGCCGCACTTGAAAATAATGCCCCATGGAACGTTGGGTAGGGTTTCCATCTGCAAAGAATTTTGAAGTATTTACATTAACTAGAGGATTGCTTTAAAAGACTGATAATAGAGGTTTTATCCTGATACACACCCTTACTTATAGCATCAGGTCATACTGGAAAGGTTTATGTAACATCTGATATCTATGGAACAGAAAGGAGAAGTTTCAATGTCCTCTGCCCCAGGATACATTTTTCAAACCACAAAAAAGTAAAGCATTTTCATTTTATTCTTTAATCTCTGGAACAAGTATAAGCGAAACTATATATTTTTGTCAACTATCCAAGTGTCAGCTTTGCCCTAGCTTTTTATGGGCACCCAGTGACTGTTGTTGCATATAGACATATATAAGACAGACACATATATTATATAAGACAGGGAAGGCGGGTCATGATTTGTGTTGTAGGTTCTGGCTTTGTAAAATTAAACCAGGACACAAGCACAATCGACAGGTGTTTTATGATGTCATTGAAGAAAGAAATTTAGCAGTTTAAAAAGCTCAGATTGAAATAAGGTAGAAATTGTTGATTAATGTGTCATGTTGTTTCTTTGGTTTTTGGTTTTGCAGGCATCGATGAGCTTCCACGCAGCGATGCCGGACAGGATTTGGTGATCCAGCTGCCCACAGACTGGGCTGTTTTGGATGGCCGGGATAGCTTGGACGACCACGGGATAAGTCGCTACGAGTGGACGCTGGTCAAGGGAGACAATGCCATTAGTATGAGGGTCAGTGCTCAAGCCAGCTCACATTTAAGTCACCTACTATTTGTTCAGATCCCAATGAGCTATAAATTCAAGTCTTGAAAAATTCAAATCAAGAACTGCCAAATAATTAAAATCTGTTTTACTGAACTGAGATCCAATGACGATAAACACAGAAGGAAACCAGGGATGAATTAAAACTATGCACAAAAATATAACATGTTTTCTATTTTTGTTCCAATATTCGCTAAGTGACCTATATACACTAGTCACATTTCTGTATTTTCATTGGTCGTGTCAATCTGGCAGCATCTGCCCAGAGATGTGTACCTGTTAATACAAGTTTATTTTGTCAAGCCTCCCCATTCATTTTTCCTCAGTGTTTAGGGCGGACTCAGTCACTCTATCACAATTGTCATGATATAAGTCCTCCGAATCTTCACAAATTTCGGCATCATCGAGATTTTAAATTGTATCTTCCCATGTTTATTTCATACATTTTTCTATTTTATTCCAACAGAATGTTCATAAGTACCTCAGTATTAAGGGGCTATACAAAATATCAATACTTATCATAAATTCTCTAACTTTGTCGATTTCTTGAACAACCATATTTTTCATTGCAACATCTGGACATGAGTACAAATGCATCAGACTGTCAAACCTGAAATGGGCAGGCATTGGAAATTAACATTGACTGGATTATCAGATGTGGGATTTTACATACCTTAAACGGTATTCCGTTATACTGGTTACAAACAGCAAAACAAGCACTTTCTGTATATTGTGGTATTTATTTGTTCATAACCACTATCACAGTGTATATATGCATGCATATTCTATCTTTGATCTCCGAAAAGAAAATTCCATTATGCAACATATTCTGTTTGGCTGACATTGGGCACATAGTATTGTGACCAACAAATGCATTGCTGTTCCATTTTTGAAAGAGTGGGGTCTTCACAAATCTCACTCTCTACTTTTGCTGTCCATGGAAATTGTACTGTACATTCCCATTAAATTACCCTGTTTGTGTCTGTGTTCTAGGCAACTCATCCAGGGATACTGAAGATTGGGAATTTGCAGGAAGGTGTCTATACTTTCCAGATGACAGTTACGGACACCATTGGTCAAAAGAGCTCTGACAATGTTTCTGTCACTGTACTGGCGCCAAAACAGCAAGCAGAAGGTGATGTATTGACCTCAGCCAAAATCCATTGTTCAAGATCAGTTGTCCCACACTTTGGTTTAATGATACTTTACTATCTGTTGTTTTCGCAGCCAATTTGAATCAAATCATTTTGGACAGTTGGGCCTAGGCAGTTTATCAGTGAAGATCATATATTTTCTAACTACGGTACCGCAGCATGGATTGTTTTTAAATAAAAAATCTGATGCATATACAATTTTTTGGGACAATTATTTGCCAATAGTTATTTGCAAAATTTTCATCCCCACTTCACCTCTGGAAATTCACTTGATAGATTAAAATTACACGAGTATGATTTTGAATGATCATCTATCTTTCTTTATCTTCTTTTTCTTTTATATACACTATTAACCAATGACAAATTTTATCAAAAGTAATAAGCAGTTGTCTGAATATTTGTGAAGTTTGTCTGTCTTAGTGACAATCTTGCATCTCGGGTGTTTTCAAGAGGATACAGTGAGGTGTGAGTTAGAATTGTGGGGTCATTTTATTTTCACAGTGTGTACAGGCCGCTGCTCAAACTACCAGTTCAAATGTGATGATGGTTGCTGTATTGACATCACCTATGCCTGTGATGGGAAGCAACACTGTCCAGATCGATCTGATGAAGACTTCTGTCCAAATTGTAAGAATTCCTTTTAGTGAAGTTGAAAATACAGTTGCATTTCTCGTAATTATATAGCACATCTGTTGTGATCAAGATTTGAAAGCACTTAAGGAGCTGCAATTTATGCGCAAAAATGAAACGTTCGTTTTTCTACAATCTGTAGTTGACGGCAGTCGGAAGTCAGTGTCCCACCATATTGATCACAACAGCTCTCACCTGTCTGAGACCCTGGCAGAGGAAGCTGGGGACAGTTCGATGCTGCAGGCTGGGTCCAGGAAGACTGTGGAGAATGTCGTAACCCCACAGCATAGGACCCAAGTAGCCCCACCACAAACTCCCAGGCAACACGAGGAATCAGTGACTCAGGGTAAGTTGTGCTTAAAGTGCTTTATCCAGTGTTACTGTTGCACAACAGCCTTATCACAAAGGTCCTAAAATACTCACTTTTGTTTGATTGGTGCCAACTCCTCCCCTCCCCATAGTAATATTGGTTGTCCGATTTTTTAAAGTACTTTAACTGAAAAATGTTTAAACTATATTATATTTGCCTTGCTCCTCAAAACATAATTTTATGGATTTTATTCATTTTCACATGAATAGGTGCGTAACACAGATTTTTTTGTGTCACTTGTTATTTCATATTTGTAATTCTGGAATACAGCAAAAAAAGGATCTATTCAATTGTGGGACTAATTTATAAATTACAAAAGTGATAGATACCTGCAGCTCTAATACTTATATCCTTACTTCCACAAAGGACGGTATTATTATTTGATCAAGATCAGTGTTTGTTAAACCAGCAGGATTGCTCCTGAGAATGTCTTGAAAAACTCCTGGAAAATTTGTCAGAAAAATAACACTGTTTGTTTTAGAGAATCTGCAGTCTCCTATCCATATCTCAAAAGAAATTCACCTCGATATTTCCAGCAAAATCTATTATAATGATCCTTAGTCGTCCGGAGATAAGGCCAGTGTCCCTGCACAGGGAGAGGTTTTCAGTGTATATCTGGACAATCAAACAGATGGAGCCGCTGTAAGAAGCCATATAGTCATAGCATTGAACTGAATGCTGGCAAAGCCACAGGGTCACTCTATGTTCCAAGGGAAAGCAGCTCTATGCATCGAGGTCAGTGAGTGCTGGAACAAAGCCTTCCTATCCCCTCTGCCATCTGATACCTGAATCAGCTTGACACCTATGGGGCTTCTTCCTACTGCTATTTCACCATGGGTACTATTGAGGTGGAGTTCTTAAAACATTTCAAAAAACATTTACATTTACAAAACTCAAAAAGGTCTGAAAACTAAGATGTTATCTGGTATTTAGGAGGGAGAAATAATGAAAATGAATTGGGCCAGAAATATGCTGACCTTTGCTCTCTGTTGTAGGTGAATTTGGTAAGGATGTGACTCTTGTGCCATTTTTTTTGCAAATGACAGCAACTTTATTTGCTTTATTTGAGGGTCAAGATTATACAATATTGTTCTTTAGTCATTTATTTTGGTATGTGCATCATTAGAGTGAAATTTATTACTGGATTTACATGGCATGATGAAGAAAACAGATAGTCAAATCTAGAAAGCAAATTTCATCAAAAAGTTTCTATTTCAACCACGTCAAACACATAATATATTTTGAAACACTAGCTGTGATACTGTATTACTTGGATTCACTGTATTCATGTTCAAATGCCTATCACTGAACTGTTCTGTGTTTACAACAGGTTAAATCACATTCTGATTTAGCGCAGTTCCAATACAATTACTGTAGATTTCATAAACTCAGGGGAATACACCTTGCACACAAATACGTTGATACTTGAATTTGCCATATTAGCTCTTATAATGTGAGTTGAAAAGAGCAGAACAATGTGTAATTTCAGTGTTTTAGTGTTCCTATCATTTTAATATATATAAATATTGTATTTAAAGCTGTGTTTCTTCCATGAATGTAACATAGAAGTTATATGTATGCGCATGTGCTTATACAGCCTGATAGAAGAATTTCATCTAGAATGAAAGGAAAGGTTTACAAAACAGTGGTGAGACCAGCGATGCGGTATGGTTTGGAGACAGTGGCACTGAACAAAAGACAGGAGGCAGAGATGGATGTAGCAGAGATGAAGATGTTGAGGTTCTCTTTAGGAGTGACGAGGATGGATAGGATCAGAAATGAGTCCATCAGGGGGACAGCTCATGTTAGATGTTTTGGAGAGAAGGTCAGAGAAGCCAGACTGAGATGGTTTGGCCATGTACAGAGGAGGGATAGGGACTATATTGGTAGACGGATGCTGGAATTGCAGATGCCAGGCAGGAGCTCCAGAGGAAGACCGAAGAGAAGATTTCTGGACGTAGTGAGAGAAGATATGAAGGTAGTTGGTGTGAGAGTGAAGGATACAGAGAATGGGGTTAGATGAAGGAGGTTGATTTGCTGTGGCGACCCCTGAAAGGGAAAAGCCGAAAGGAAAAGAAGAAGAAGAAGAAGATGTGCCTATACAGCCAGCAGACTGGTCCTTTATTATTCTGTTGGTTTGCCAATGCAAGTAAGAAGTTATTTAGAAAAATCAGGTTAAATGTTTAAAGTGAAAATTGAAAAACAATCATAGAAAGATGTGAATTTGCAATAGTCCAAACAAGCAAATGAAATCCTGCTTGCACAGTAAGAATAAACTGTGTCAAATATTCATTTCTCTGAGCTTCATATTTTTATAATCAGAAAGTGCATTAACGATGTGTATACTGTCACTACAGATCCATGTGCAGCAGCTCCAGTTGTGGGGCCATGTAAGGGCACCTTTCCCCGTTGGTACTATGACTCGGACGCAGGAGAATGCAAGCATTTCCTGTATGGTGGTTGCCAGGCCAATCATAACAACTTCCTGCAGAAATCTGACTGTGTCACTGAATGTATACAAAAAAGTGAGGAGAGTCATCTTTTCAATTTCCTTTCATTTATTGATTTACTTACTCTTTCTTCAACAGTTTGCAACAGTTCACATTGAAAGATGGCATGGGCAGGTATAAAGAAAAAAATGAGGTGCACAATTACGCACTTTGCTGTCAGAGAAAAACTCGAACAAATGTCAGACCTGAAGTCAAATTTTCAGCTTTGAGTTCCACGACATGGAAATAAGAAAAAGCAGATTGTATTCTAGGAATGTTAAGAGGATAGTCAATTTAAAAATTTTGAGAATGCACTTATTTTCCTTGGGCTACGGTAGCAAGTACGAGAGCCCGCTCTATCTTCCAGGGTGTTAATATCCAAGGAGTGTGAAAGTGAGTTTCTGAGGTGATGCAGCCTTTGATCCTGACCAACTGGACTGACCGTTAAGATATTCTTGTTCAACCCTGAACTTTAGTCAAATAATTTCTGACTTCATTCACATCCTTTCTACATAATTCTAATTGACGAATGAATACACAAGTAAAATTGTAACTTGACTTTATTGTCAACATTTTGACTACTTTTATAAAAGAAATATAAAATAGATTTTCACTCTTACTGTCTTAAGGTCCAGCATTCAAACCAGCAACTGCAACCCCTCCAGTCACCAAGCAGACAGAGACAGGTAAAAGTGGGGTGAATCCTCAAAGTGCTTCAAGAAAAAGATGTACTCAATGCATGAATGACAGATGGCTACATTCAGTCTAATTTGTTCTTGTGTTTTTATTGAAGCTGCAGGTAGAGTTTCCCAAAGCCAAGGGAAGAGTGACATCTCTGTCTCCAAACCCTTCTCAATGATGGGAGGACATCCGGTCCCAGAATCAGGTTTGAACCTAACCCTCAGCCTATGTTTGTGCATTGCTGTATTTTTCTTTACATTACCTTTATTTGATCATAACGATCTTTCTGATGTTCCTCATCCACAAGGTGCAATCCTCCCATTATCTGTGGGCCTGATCATCACGGCTCTACTACTACTCATGATTGGCTGCCGACTCAAACTTGTTCGCCACAAGCTGAAGAAAGCTCGACCTTTAACTACAGAGGAGTCTGATTACCTCATTAATGGCATGTATCTCTAGTTCAACAGAGTCTGAAGAAGGACTGGTTAAATTTGCACTTTGTTCCTTAGAACGTAGTGTCTTTGATTTTTTTGACTCGGGATGGAAAGCGTCCATCTCATGCTATCATCATTTCTAAAGTCCTTGACACTGAATTCCTTGGTTGGTAAATCTGCTGCTGATAATCTACTGCCTTTGAAAGCAAGTACACATATTTAAATATTAGTGAGTAAATTCATATCCTGTCAAAACTTAATCAAAAAACAAATATATAATGAAAGATAGCTAGTTAAGAAGGCATACACCAGCAAGGTACACTGATTTTGCTTCTTTACATTCTTGTCACAATTGTTAAAAGCACGTTTGTCTCACATCAAAATGTATACCTTTCAAGTATTTCTCTAAAATATTTTCTGTTTGCATATTCCTGACTCAAAAATGTGCAGTTTCTTCAACTGAAGGGCATTGATGTGGCAGGTTTATATTCAAGGTACAGGGTGAGACATTGTTTGTTCTAGTGCGCTACCACCTCCCCACTTTTTGGTTTTCAATTTTTATAGTCAAACACAAAACCCTTGCAAATTCCATCAGTCATGTCCTACTCCTGATATACTTATTCTTCTCTTCCTTTTGGCTTTTCCCTTCAAAGGTCACCATTGCTCCTCCAACTAACTCTATTCTCTGTATCCTCTTCTATCATACTAACTTCATGTCCTCTTTCACTTCATCCATTAATCTTCTTTTTGGTCTTCCTATAGGCCTCCTGCCGAGCAGTTCCAACCTCAGAATCCTTCTGCCAATATATTCACAATCCCACTCTGACATTATCTCCAAAGTATCCAATAAATCCTGTCCCTGATCGACACATTCCTGATCCTGTCCGTCCCTATCACTCTCAAAGAGAACCTCAACATCTTCATCTTTGCTACCTCCAGCTCTTCTTCCTGTCTTTTCTTCAATGCCACTGTCTCTAAACAATACAGTATCACTGGTCTCACAACTGTATTGTATACCTTTGCCTTCATTCTGACTGATACTCTTTCAATCACCCCTTACAGTTTTCTCCAGCCATTCCAACCTGCTTCAACCCATTTCTTCACCGCTTTTCCACACTACCCAGTGCTCTGAACTGTTGACCCTAAGTACTTATAATCCTCCACCCCCTGTATCTCCACTCCATGTAGCCACACGGTTCCACTTGAGTTCCTCTCATTCACACATTATGGTTTGCCAACCTGTATTGTACCATTCTCTCCCTCCTTACTTTCCAACCTAGCATACAAGTCATCATCTTTGCCACCTACTCTCACCTTGCACTGCCTCTCCCTGTACTCCTTTCTGCTCTCTTCAGCCCCCTCAGTGTCCTACATCTTCTTTGCTAACCATCTCTCACTGTATATACTCCTACACTTCCTCATTCCTCCACCAAGTCTCCTTATGTACTTTCCTTACACGCCAAGTACTCTCCTAACTGTCTCCCTGATCACATTAGTTATAGTTGTCCAGTCATCTGGAAGCTCTTTCTGACCACCCAGAACCTTTCTCAACTCTTCCCTGAAAACCATATGCCACTCTTCCCATTTTAGCTTCTACGGCTTCACGCTATGTTCTGCCTTTGTCATCTTCATCTTCCTTGTCACCGTATTCCTATGCTGTCTGGCTCCCCTCACCCACCACTACATTGAAGTCACTATATTCAATTATCAAAGTCCCTACTCTCAGTCCCAGACCTTTCTCTTTCTTCCTCTCTCTCTCTGCTTCTGAACACACCTTTCTCCTCTCCGTCTTGGAACCAGAGTAAACCAATTCCCAGTTGTTAGCAGTTGTTAACCTTGGCCTCAACCGATCAGAGTTGTACATTTGATTTGCATATTTAGTTCTGGCACAAGTTTAATGCTAGATGCTCTTCCTGGCACAATCCTCGGCATTTATTCAGTCCTGGGACCGTCTCAAAAGGACCCTGGCTTGTGCCCCCCCGAGGCTGCATTTTCCGACTTCTGATCTCAGTTTTCTTAAATTAGCAAACAAATGTGTAATGTGTGCTTTATTTTCACAGTTCTACACTTCAAAGACTGTCTTTCATGTGATATTAAAGTTTATTATATATACAAAAGTAATACCGTGATTTGTTTTTAAAGTTATTAAAATTATATATTTTTACTAAGTGAGTCCATGAGCAAACCTACTGCAACTGCATTTTAGCTGGTGTGATTGTTAAAATGTTAGTATTAAATGTCTATGGACTTTCCCAGTCATCGGGGTCATGGTTAATCCTTATCAAATCTTTTCAGTCTTAAAAATTAAACATTTAGTGTTTGAATGACTAAATTATTTTCTTTCTCAGATTGGAATGTGTCAAATTTAGGAAAGCGGGAATAGAAGGTGGGCAGCATTGCGTAGTGGTCAGTGCTTCAGCCTTACAGCAAGCAGGACCCCGGTTCAATTTCGACAGGGGACCTGCAGCAGGTTAATTGGAAAAAAAAAAAATGGGAAAATTACCCTGAATGAGTGAGTGTTGTTTGTCTGTATATGTGGCCCTGCAATTGACTGGCAACCAGTCCAGGGTGTACCCTGCTCTCTTGCCCGATGACAGCTGGGATAGGCTCCAGCGTCCCCCGCGACCCTGAGTGCAGGATAAGCAGCAGATGATGGATGGAGCAGAAGGTTAATAGCAAACCTGGATTTAGACCATGTGCTGACCCATGGTTTGACCACTTGCTAAATAGGACACCTACTCCCACTTAAAAGCATACCACTGTTTTAGGCTGACAGTGTCAGTGTGAATTATGTTTATTTCATTAAGGAATCTTTTCTTCATTTTTCTTACTGGCTCCATTTTTATGTGCTTTTCACTTATTTCTTAATTGCATCTTATTTTGTTTCTGAAAAATAATCATTGGTTGGACCCTTAATTTTTTTTTCCCCAGCATGTACCCTGGGGCTGTATGCGTTTTTACTGTCCCTTTAAATTTATATTGGAAATTTGACCAATACTTTTAGGGTTTATTTGTGACCTCTTTATGATCTCATACACAGCTAATGCTGCCTTTTGGTATCTTGTCAGAAACCTTGAGTCAACTAAAATATAGAATGGTGAACTTTAAGATAAAGATTCAAGAACAAAGGACAGACAAAAACATAGGCATTTCTTTATTTTTATATGGCATCCATCACTCAAAATAACGTGTGCTTTTAATGAATTTTTCATTGTTATTTTCAAGAAAGCAGACATTCATTTGCTTTATAGTGTTCGAAGTTTATTTTGGAGAAGCAGTGATTATCCGATTAGTGTCAGTCACTTGAAGAGCCTGTAGAGACTGATGACGGAAAACCAGCGGCAGATAGCACAGAACTGTTTTTGCACATGTTGGTGTTATAATAGTGCTCTTGCCACTATGATCCAATGCATTTATGTTTTCCATGCGTAGAGTAACATGGTATAGGTTACGAAAGCCTCTGTTGACTGTGTGTCGAATACTGTGAAGGGGAAAAGCTCATACATCTACAGATAGGAGATCCATACTGCAGCTAGGTGAATGGTCTACAATGCTCAGGTTCTAGTCCTCAGTCTGGCTTGTGTCTTACATTCCGCTTTGATGGTGCTGAAATATAACAATGAGAAATGGCCAACGCAGTTTAAATAATGAAACCAGAAAAGTAAAGTAAATCAATCCTAATATCCAGCTGATAAAAAGAATGCGTAACCAATGGAGCTTCAAGCAGTCTTTTCTCCGGCCCAGCGACACTCTACAGTCCATCGTTAAACACAAAGACCATGTTTGGTAATGCTTTGATCAAAACGTCAAGGGCTGTTTATCCCATCCAAGCTTTCTCCAGGTTCAAACAGAAAAGTGAATTATTGACTCTTGTCCTCTTCAGAGTTCATCCCTGTGAGCAAAACAAGCAGAGGGAGAGGGGGAAAACACACGTTGACACACACGTTGTAGCATCCGACATTCAGCCGGTCACGAGACAAAAGTCAATAACTCGTGCAAAAAATTAAGGTGGACTTAATCATGGTACAAACCAAACAGGTCAGCTTCTTAATCACACAGAGTAGAAGACCCTTCAAAAATAGAGAGTAGCCATGTTCACTAAAACCAAAAACAACTAATGCAACTGTAATTTAGGTCTAAAATATTCAAATTCCATTGGTCAGTTTTATTCAACTGAATTATAAGTATAGTGGTTATAAAGAAAAAAAGGAAACGTGCAACTTCTTGACATGGTATGGAGGAAGCAAAAAATGCCAACAAGCAGCAAAATGCAGCCCTTTGAAATCCATTGCTTGCTCCAAGCCACACCATTTCACCTTTGCCACTGTGAGAAGGAGAGTGGGGGAGGAGGAGAAGAAGGAAGTCACTTCCACCTGGAGCACTGCTTGTCTTTGTCTGTTAAAGGCACATAAATCACGCCCATCAAGGGCTTCATTTTGGTGCTGCCATCCTCCAACTTGTCATATTGTTCCAGCATCTGGTTACCCCCTGCTGGGCCCACAGGGAGAATCAGCCGTCCCCCAGGTTTCAACTGGTCAAGAAGCTAGGACACATACAGTAAGGGCCTAGCGTTAAGAACAATATAATATTCAATATCAGGGCTAGACTTTGTCATTAATCAAAAACAAAAGTTTACTAAAAAAGGATAAATACTCTGAAGAAATATTCTTGGCATACTGCAGTTTCTAAAAATGACATTTATAGAGAAAATTAGCTTACTGAGGAAACTAATCTGAATTAAGTTTTAAAAAATAAAATGAGACAATGATGTGTCTTCTGGTTTTTACAGAAATCTAATGTAGAAAATTGTTTGAATATGTTCACGGACCTACTTTACGTTCAGAATGATAGTCCTAAAAGTTGATCAAGCAATTCTATTTCAAAGAGAGGTAAAGCAGTTGTGCTGCTGTACATCAAAAGAGGAATATTCCTCTTTTGATACAGTACAGTATTTTTTTAAACTGTTTTTGAGGAGACTCACCGCTTGGGGAACGGTTGGTGCTGCTGCACCAACATGAATGGCATCATAAGGGGCCTCCTCCGTGTAGCCCATTCGACCGTCTCCCACTAAAATACACATTGGACATCTCTTACAGGCTGCTTGGTTCAATACACATCCCACAGCTATTATACACTCCCTGACAAACACACATTAAAAAATGCTCAATCCCTTTAGATCAGTGAGTCAACAGATTCACATCTTTTCAATAAATGCAATTTTATGTCTACCTACTAAAAATCATTATCACAGAAACTATTAAGAGCACTCACTGGAGAAATACAGCTTTAAGAGAATCATGTTGGAAGAACAAAAGTTTGGAAGAACAAGATGTGGTGTTTTTGTTGCCTAAATTCATAGAAGATTCTATAAACACTGCAGCACTGAACTATAAGCTAAGCTGCTAGCATCACATGCTGCAGAGTTTATGTTATTGACATGCATCTGGATAATGATCTTATCTTTCAATGCTGTAAATTGAGCAACTCTAGACTAGCACGGCAACTTCCCTGCAGAACTTAATGAGATTTCCTGTTCTGACAACCAAAATTTGAACAAGATGGACACAAGTGATTCTTTAGACAATCACAGCTTCTACTTAGGTAGGGTCAAAGTAAGGGGTTCTAATCCCAGATGGTACTTCAAGATGTTATTGTATCTTACACAGGTCACTGCTTCTTAGCATTCACCTTCAGTCAACTCTTCTATTAATAATTACAGACAAATTATACAAAGTATGTATGTATGTGTTTATGTATGTATGTATGTATGTATGTATGTATGTTTGTGTGATCATGAAGGGTGTATTTTTTGCATTACAGAGAGCAAAATTGATCACTGCAAATTTATTCAATGCTCGTGAGGTACCACATGGTTAGATCCCTGTTACAGAACGGACTTCCCAAACCATGCTTAGTAATTGTGTCAATGCAACAACAGCGAAGGTTAGATACATGTACAACATGCTCATCAATGCTCCAAACCTTACCTGTTAACTTAACTCTGCCTGATGTTATCAAACTGGGGTCGTCTTTCTTCACATTGGTTATTGAATCATCAACCAGCTCTTTGATATGATCAATTCCTATCACCTGTCCTTTAGGACCGACCTGTAAACCACAAAGTAAGGAGTAGTGCTCGGTTTATACAAGACAGTTTATTAGCCAATATTAGGCTGACAGGTTCATAAAACCTGATTAGAGAGCACCAAAAAGATGCATTTACCCATCATGTGTGGCTCACCATTCGTGCAAAGCAAACAGACAGAATTCCACTGCCAGAGCCGACGTCCAGGGCCTTTGCTCCCTCAAACAGCTGATCATGTAGAAGCTCTAGGGCATAGGCGTGCTGAGTGTGGGGACATCAATAAGGAAAGCATTACATTCTGTCAGTCTGAAATTAAACTATATCCCACAAAGAACAAAGCACATGTGTACTTGAGTTCTCTGTCCTCTTTAACAGAGCTGAAAGTAATTTTTGTGATCCTACACTGTAAAAGACGGATTTTTGGAAAGGAGTGGGCTAATAATTAGATAATTACAATTGTTTAATTTTTCTTGATTACCAATCAAAATTGTATTCTGATTAGAATATAAAGAGTACATTGCTCTTTGTTTTAAGATTGAATGGGATAAGGTTTGCAAACATTAATCCACAAGGTGTGTGTTTCAGATTTCTTGTCTGAGTGATTTCCTACCATGTGTGGGGCGCTGATGGTCGCTTGATAGCCTTTTGGTTAAAAAAGAAGCATTATTTTTGTTAGCTTCTGTTGTGCGTTTCAGGCTGTATTTGGGTTTCAGACAGTGCTGCAATACCTGAGCAATTTTGCAAGCAGACATACCTATTGACTGTGGCGAGTCCATATAAGGATTGCACCTAGAGAAATGGGCCCGGTCTGTGGCCATCATTACTTCATAGACCTTGTCGGACTTAATGATGCCATTTTCTGAGGATTCAAATGAGGAAAAAAAACAGAGCAGAATTACATTACATAATCTTGCAAAAGATAAGAAAATACAGTGAGGGACAAGAAAATAACTAGGACGTAGAAAACAATGTTTGTCACAGAACCAGCCAAATAATCAAATAGGTGGCACAAACACGCACGCACACATGCACACACGCACAGAACTCTTAAGGATCAGAATGCATCCCTTGTTAGTGCCAATCCCTAATTAGTTAAATCAAGCAATACCCTTAAAAAAAAAGCAAATGTAACTGTCAAAAGGCATGACTTGTGAACCCTAACATTGTTGTGTTTAGAAGATGCTGATTATGGTAGATCAACATGAGATAAGTAGTAACAATGTCAATATCTGTCCAGATCCATATTATCCTCAGTTTGTGTTTAATTGTGTACCCACTGGGAATAAATAGATAACCAAATGGTTACATCCTTTGGATGTAAAATATTATGGCTATGACCCTATCACCTCAGGTCAAAAATGTTAAGTTAATTAAACTGTAAAAGCTTGTTGACGAGAAGAAACCACAACAAAAAAAAAGACATCTATAAGGAAGTGACACCGGTCTTAAATTAATCCCTGATAACAGAGTGAGGCAGCAGTTGGTGACCAACAAATAAAGGCTAGCAGCCGGCCATGCCTCATTGACATCCCCATACACAAAAAACAACATACACCGCTATGTTCAAAAAAACATTTCAAATTCCTTGCTCAAGCTGCCAGATGAACGTCGCCTTAATATAGTAATTCTGGTAGATTCCCAATTTATATTACTTACACTCAATTTTACCCCCCCCACACATATATATATATATATACACACACATATGTATATATATACATACATATACACATACATATATACACATACATATATACACATGTATACATACATGTACATGTACACATACATATATACATATACACATATATACATACATATACAAACACATATATACATATCTATATATATACATATATACACATACATATATATACACATACATACATACATATATACACACATATACGTGTATATATACACATGTATATACACACATATATATACACGTATATATACACAGATATGTATACGCGTATATATACACACACATATACGCGTATATACACACACATATACACACACATATATGCGTATATACACACACATATATGCGTATATATACACACATAGATACGTGTATATATACACATATAGATACATACATATAAATATATACATACATATACACATACATATATACACACATATACATATATATACATGTACATATATACATATACATGCACATATATATACATACATACATACACACATATATATACATATATATACATATGTACATACATATATACATATGTACATACATATATACATATGTACATACATATATACATATGTACATACATATATACATACATACATATATACATATATAACATATATACATATACATATATACATACATACACACACACATATATACATACACACATATATACATATACATACACATATATACATACACACATATATACATATACATACATACACATATATATACATACATACATGCATATACACACATACATATATACATATATACACACGTACACATATATACACATATATATGTATATATGTATACATACATATATATAAAAATACATACATACATACATACCTACATACATACATATATACATATGTATATGGTCAGACCACGACAGGTCACGAAAGTAACAAACGTAATAAGAATGCACTACTGTTTCTTCCCACCCACTTTCTGAATCTGAGTTAGTGTTTGATCAATTAATCTGTCGTTTGAAACCGTCGCAAAACTGTAACTCAATAAAGCAAGTTAATGCAATTATTAAAATCATATTAACTTATTGTTTTTCTGTCAGACTAATAATCAAACTCAGGACCAATAGTTAGGACATGTACAAAACAAAATGTAAGTAGTTGTTTGACATAATTGATATGAGTACCATTATAGTTGCTAAAAGAAATAGTTATGTAACCACTATTTAGACTTTCAATAAGTCCTGCATGGGGCTCATTGCTATTTGAAGGCTGAAGTTGAAAAACTGAGCTGCACAAGCTGGATTTAAGCACATCATACTCAGGATGCAGGATGCAATTCCTGACTTCCTTATTGTCCTACAGATTAAAGCTCATATATCTCATATATATATATATATATATATATATATATATATATATATATATATATATATATATATATATGCTCATATATGTGTATATAAACCTGTATATATATATATATATATATATATATATATATATATAT